>VYZS01067738.1:70916-96858 GCA_013400695.1 Neodrepanis coruscans | reverse complement strand
ATGGAGAGGAATCTGACACGAAACTCTTAAATCATTCAATGCTTGGTGATATTTTTTTCATAAGAGCCTCCCACTCAGCATAAAGGATTTTGTTTTATTGCAGATATATAGAGCTTTTGAGGAATCTTTCTCGCTTATTTGAAAATCATCGTGGTTTTCCCTGTTATTTTTGGAGAGGACTTGTATGTGGGCACAAATGAGCATCTCCATTCCAAAGCAGGGAGTCTTCTGCTTCCCCACTGTCAGCCAGGGAGTTGGACATGTTCACTGATGGCTAAACAGAACAAAAAGGTGCTGTTCAGGTGAATTCCTGATGCATTTGTGACTAAAAACAAAAAACTTAACAAAAATTCTGAGAGGAGGGGAAAACTGCAAGTGACATGGCCAAGGCTCCCCCAGGTAAGAAGCATTGGGAGGAAGGCTGGGATGAGGGCTAGCTCTTCCCTTGGCTCTCAGTGGGATTTATGGTCATCTTGTGACCTAGGGACTGGAACTACCATTCCAGCACCATAGGGGTTTATGACTCTTGTTGTTTTAAAGTTATTTGTACATTCGCTGTAGGCCTTATGAAATTTCTGTGGGCTTTTTTATCTCTGAAGAGCCAGACTTCTTAGCTACTGGTGTAGTTTCCTAATCACAGGCATGGAAAATCCTCAACTTTAACTAGCAGTGTTATCTAAGAAGTATTCTTTTAAGTTACTTGGGGGAAAAAATCAGTATTTGTGATTGTTTAAAAATCTTATATTGGATGCTTTGCTATTGCAGAGCANTTTTTTTTTTTTTTTACAGGGAAAAGAAACTATTAAGCATATTTTAAGTCATACTTGCTTGTATTTTCTCCCCCCTCTTCTTTCTTTATAGTTGTAGGTTTTGTTGTTGGGCTTTTTTGTTGTTGGCTTCTTTTTTTTCCCCAATGACAAGAAGATAAACTGCTGGTTTTAAAGAGTGCTGCAGGGGAAACACTGGGGATATAACCGCCTAATTATGAATTTCCTGAATATGCAACATGACCAGGAGCAAGTGGACAGGATTACTGCTGTACGTTTCATCTCCAGCTGTTTCATGAATACCAATCTCCAAACTCTTCCAAGAAGAACATTTTTTTTCCATGCCCCTACTTTTGGCTTTAACAATGCAAGCAATACTGCTTTGTTTTCTTTAGAGCGTGAACTGAAACAAGAGCTTTCAACAAAACAAACCCCAAGCAAACCTAAGGAGCCAAAGAGCTGCACAGTGTTAAGGAGATTTAGCTGAAATATTTGTAAAATATCAAAAGGAACATCTTTCTTGTTGGCAAAACTGGAACTAACACTGCAGAGATGCATGATTATGAGACAATAAATGGGAGTATTTTCTTCTGGTGCAGTGGTCAGAAGTTGTTGTTTTGAATAAGCACAACTGGTGTGTAATCTTCACGGCAAGCTTCTTGACNAAAAAAAAAAAAAATAAAAATCGGTTGTTGTCATTTCTGCACATACCAGCAAACTTGTGCTGATCCATTGCCCTTTTCTATCACAGTAGCTTTCCTCTGTGCTGTATCTCCTCCCTCTTCACAGTATTTATTTTTCCAGTTGATTTTTGCTTTTCCCTTGCCAGTCATGCACCCGCTTTCCTGTAAAGGGCAGCCACACCTGACAATTTAGAAATAAACGCTTTAGTAAGTAAACATTTATTTTTCTTGCCAAGTGAAAGCGCTAGACATGGGGGTTTTATTCCTAGTTTCCTCCAAGGTTTCTAGTGAATTCCTAAGTAGTTTCCTAATCACAGGCATGGAAAATCCTCAACTTTAACTAGCAGTGTTATCTAAGAAGTATTCTTTTAAGTTACTTGGGGGAAAAAATCAGTATTTGTGATTGTTTAAAAATCTTATATTGGATGCTTTGCTATTGAAGAGCAAACTTGCTGAGTCATCAAACAGTTTAATTCCCAAGCTGGCAACATTTCTCATGGATTGCCGTGTACACAAAAATCTCTACATTGCATATGTGTGTAATTAACAGTAGATAAGGCTGTTGGATTTAAAGGATATGAAAAGAAGAAAAGTCCTTCAAGCTGTGTCCTGACTGATTTAAAATGAAGATGAGTTTTTGACAAAACACAATTTGTAACATACAGTATGAAGATTCCCAATGTGTGGCGAAGGGCTTTCATGATACCACAAGAGAAATTAAAATAAAGAACAGAAACTACTTAGGAATTCACTAGAAACCTTGGAGGAAACTAGGAATAAAACCCCCATGTCTAGCGCTTTCACTTGGCAAGAAAAATAAATGTTTACTTACTAAAGCGTTTATTTCTAAATTGTCAGGTGTGGCTGCCCTTTACAGGAAAGCGGGTGCATGACTGGCAAGGGAAAAGCAAAAATCAACTGGAAAAATAAATACTGTGAAGAGGGAGGAGATACAGCACAGAGGAAAGCTACTGTGATAGAAAAGGGCAATGGATCAGCACAAGTTTGCTGGTATGTGCAGAAATGACAACAACCGATTTTTATTTTTTTTTTTTTTTACAGGGAAAAGAAACTATTAAGCATATTTTAAGTCACACTTGCTTGTATTTTCTCCCCCCTCTTCTTTCTTTATAGTTGTAGGTTTTGTTGTTGGGTTTTTTTGTTGTTGGCTTCTTTTTTTTCCCCAATGACAAGAAGATAAACTGCTGGTTTTAAAGAGTGCTGCAGGGGAAACACTGGGGATATAACCGCCTAATTATGAATTTCCTGAATATGCAACATGACCAGGAGCAAGTGGACAGGATTACTGCTGTACGTTTCATCTCCAGCTGTTTCATGAATACCAATCTCCAAACTCTTCCAAGAAGAACATTTTTTTTCCATGCCCCTACTTTTGGCTTTAACAATGCAAGCAATACTGCTTTGTTTTCTTTAGAGCGTGAACTGAAACAAGAGCTTTCAACAAAACAAACCCCAAGCAAACCTAAGGAGCCAAAGAGCTGCACAGTGTTAAGGAGATTTAGCTGAAATATTTGTAAAATATCAAAAGGAACATCTTTCTTGTTGGCAAAACTGGAACTAACACTGCAGAGATGCATGATTATGAGACAATAAATGGGAGTATTTTCTTCTGGTGCAGTGGTCAGAAGTTGTTGTTTTGAATAAGCACAACTGGTGTGTAATCTTCACGGCAAGCTTCTTGACTGGTGAAGTGCCAATGCTCTTTGGAAGCTCTTGGCAGATGGGAACTTCTTTAAACTTACAAAACCAACGTAGACGAAAAAATGCAAAAAATGCCCTGTGTAAGTCCTAAGCTTGCAAACAGACAAACTGTGCAGCCAATGGTGCTTCTCATGAAAGAGAGGGCAGCAGGACCATTTTCTTTCCACAATGCCTTTGTAAAGTGTCTTCTGGAATGTCATCACATCTTAAAATAATGGTACTGGCATTTAGAGGGCACCTTCCAGATGCTGGTGAAATGCTTGCTCTGGTCTTTTGTGACTTCTATTAGAGATTGACTGGACATAGTAGTTGTTGCATAGTAGTATCTCTATTGCTTAGTAGAATCTCTAGATTTCTCTCTCTATAAATCTTTAGAGATTCAAAGGACAAATTAAAGACTTGTCCATTAAATGTTACAGAAAGATGTTAAATGGGTAACTGATTTCATCACACTGATGTGCAATACAAAGTTACCATGCACTGCACTAACACAAGAGGAAAAATTTTTATCTTAGAATCATATAGAGGTTATTCCTTTGATCTGAACCCAAGAATAAGATTTTTGGGGCTTAATTTCTTTACATGTTATCATGCATGAGAAATACTGATCTGTGTTGTCCTAAAAAGGGAAAAAACCTGCTAATACCATGAATACAAACTCCCTACCAAAGTCAGTCAGCTCCTGAATGCAAAGCCATGAATATTCTCTGAGTGAATAACTGGCATTCATTTCCTCTAAATAGAGAGGTACAGATAGAAATCCTGGTTTGTGCTAATGTTTACATGCCCTACTTATATGTCCTGCAGAATTTTGGATTCCCTGCAGTAAAAGTGACCATTATGAAGTACATACACTTACCTAGATTTTCTTGCATGTGCTAATCTCTACGGGCACTATCTTGAAAATAAAGCATTGTAAGGATTGAAGGAACTCAATATATTTTAACCTATACAATCTAATTTGGCTTTAATTTTTTTTCACATAAAGAGTGAGAGAAGAGTACTGTGACCAGATAGTACTGCGTGATTTTTGAGTACTCAGTTATTTAAATTGCATGAACTTTATTAATTTGTGAGACATATAGACAAGGGCCCCCCAAAAAGGATTTGTTAACAAGAAAAAACAGATAATACGGCCTTGTCTTTATCCTGTGGAAGGAATAAGTTATGTCATCACAGGGGCGAGGGAGAAGAGGTGCTACATCATTTTGTTCTGGATAATTTTGTAAGGAGATCTTCCACTTGTTTGGTTTGAGCATCTTGAGCATCTCCCCTCTCACCTGGCAGGGTGAGATCCAAGTAAGAGATGTTTCAGGCCATGCTCTCAGCCTGCTGAGGGGTCACCTAAGGCAACTTTGCTCAGTACTTCTGTCTGCTGGCCCTGAAAGTGTGAACCTGGAGCTCTTGGTGTGGGTGGATGTAACCTGTTAAGACACTGAATTCTGAATCAGCCCATGCCACAGCTGCTCAGAGGTGTAATAAAGCATATGGAGAGAAAAATCCTCTGGCCACAGCCCATTCAGTGTTTGAGTGGAACCATCCAGCCTTTATGCTGGTGCTATGTGGTATTAAAACTGACTGAGGGCAGTATACCCCAGGTAAAAACCGAGGCAAGTATTCAGCAAATAAATCAAGCACAGCATGCTTTGTATGCTGTCAAACCACTGATGCCAAGATCTCTGCCTGCCTGCCCTCCAGAATACAGAAGATGATGCAGCTTGTGGGAATGGTAACAGTTTAACTCGACATCTCATGTGAGGGAAAGCATCCCGAGAGCAAAAAGACTGTCTTCACAGCCTTTGCAATGATGTCTGACCTCCAAGGCCACATCCTGATTGTGCAGAGAGAGGGTCCACAGGCCCCTCTTTGACATTTGCCATTGAATAGGAGGGGATGGCTGATGGAGATTATGGCAGAATATAGGATTTAAAATTGGTTTGGATCCAGCCCCAGTCAACAGTGCTAAAATTGTTACTATGTGGTAACTAAACAATTCCTGCTTGAAAGGAGTTAGGGGGTTCTGCCTGGTCCTGCTGCATCTGCATCTTAGGAATGACTGTCCTGGGGACCTGGATCCAAGAGAAAGGCCAAAGAAGGATACAGCACTGTCCCTTCATCCTTCTCCTCTGCAACAGGCACATGTGGGGAGGGAGACGGAAGAGACGCACTACTGCGTTTCTGACGCCACTTGCTTCCTGAATAAACAGAAAGATCTCACTGTGATAAAAGATAAATATGTGTGTTATTGAAAAAAAACCCCAGACTCATCAAAACAGAAAAGTTAGTTCATGGCTTTGGTCTGCATTTACTTGGATGATAGTTTAGGTCAGTAATTTTCTCCAGTGAGATTTGTCTGTCCCTGCTGTGTCACTTAACCTAATCCTTTTCCTTTTTCAGAGGCAAAAGACATTTCTTCCTGGTCTGATTAATGCTCTTCTTAGATGAGTTGGCTCAGGGAGTAAACCATTAAAGAAATAGTTTTGTATGTTATTTCTGTAGAAACTCTCTGATGAAAAGCAATCCTTGCTTCACTCTCCCCTGCCCTCTCCCTCAGTTCCTGAGCCATGCCTGCTCTCCACTGAACCAGTTTATTGTTGCTGTTCACCATCCACTCTTCCAGCTCATCAGGGCAGCAAGGCTGAATAGAAACTGCTCCAAGGAGAAGGCAGCATTTGCTCCAGGCCCAGCCTGACTTTGCTCTAGTTTTTGTGAGTCTGCTTGCTTCTGCCATTCCAGGTGAGACTGGAAATGTCCTCTTGCCTGGAGCTTCTGTTTTGACTCTCCAAATGAGGACACAGCCTTTGGCCCATTGGATAGAAAAACTAAAAATCAGTCCTGTGGTTTCACTTCCTCCCTCTTCTTTATTTCTCTTCATTTTCCTTTCTCTGGGTTTGATTTTTTTACTCCTCAGTTTAAATTTTATCTTTTTTTTTGTTGTTGTTGTTGTTTTCCAGCTTGGGTCAGGGATTTTTTTTCCTTTCTAAACCCATGCCTTCACTGTCCCTTTTCTCTATCTTTTTTTGTTGGTTTTTTTTTTTTTTGCAAAACAGTCTATGAGACCAAGTAAAGGCTTTACCACCCTAGTGAATAATTAATTTCATCTGCTCTGTAACTCTATCCAGGACCATCAAAAAGTCTGCGTGCTTTGGGTCACTAATAAAACAAAACATTTTTCTACTTTTAGATTTTATGCATTACAAAAGTTTTTGCAATTAACGACAAACAATACTTAGTCCTGGCCAACCATTTCACATTGAAAAATCTTTCCCATGGGAAAATGCCTATTTGTTATTTTCATAGGAATTATCTATTTCAGATAACTTTATTTTCATTTTTCTGTCTTTTGGTCATGCAGAAAAAAAACAAATCCAGCCTAGTTGGACATGATGCTTTGGTTTTACTGAGCTTTTATGCCAAACCAATTTTTCTTTAGTGTGTGTTTCAGCAAGAAGTAGAACATCAAGGAGTCCTATGGGAGAAATGTTTGTGTTGATATTTTAATGGAAGCTGATGAAAATACACCTGGGTTGCATCAGACTCCACAGGGTTTTCCAGTTTCTGAAAGGAAACCTTGCTCTGGTGGATAGAGTGGATCAATCATTGATATAAGCTGTCAGGAAAAATAATCCTGAAGAATATAGGAATAGAGAAAAGGCAGAGCACAGGACGTGTGGGCGATGAGCTCCTGCGGGGGAAGGTTGGCTACCCAAAGGACCAAAGCCAAAATCAAAAGGCCCTTCATAGCGTGGCTGTGATCTGTGGTGGGGTGAGGCCAAGTCCTATTTTAAGCTTTTCCTGTAACAAGATGAAAGCTCCAGTCACGATTCCCACACAGTTTGGATGCGGTGCTGAGAGGTGAATGACCACCGTGGTTCCTCAGAGTGCTTTTCCAGAGGAAGGAGATAAACTCCTCTTCTTTAGGGCTGCACAATTTAATAAGTCAGAGCATTTATTTAGCCACGAAAAACTTTGCCTAGAGCTTCTTCTCCTGGCTCCCAACCGATGGGAACATAGGAATGACCACATAGATGGGAACATGGGCTTTGTCTTTGCAAAAACTCGCAGCAGATGCCAAGAAGGGGACACATGGAGGAGCCCTGACCCCAGCCTGAAACTGCTTGGGTGAAAAGCTTCCCCATCAGAGGTGGCATTTTGGTGACAACTGGTACAACGTCCGTGACAACCACTCACTCCTGCCAGGGAGGTGGGGAACACTAGGTGGGCAGGAGGAGGCTCAGTGGGTGATGTATGATCCAGGGGTGATATCTGGCAGTAAGTGAAAGGTCTAGAAAACATGTCTTACGAGGAAGAGGTGAGGGAGCTGGGTTTGTTTAGTCCTGAGGACATTCAAGGGGACTTCATTGCTCCTTATAAATACCTGAAAGGAGGTTGTAGTGAGATGGGGGCCCATCTGTTCTATCATGCCTGCAATGAGAGGACCAGAAGAAACAGCCTTAAGCTGAGACAGGGGAGATTTAAATTCATAGAATATGTTGAGTTGGAAGGGACCCAAAAGGATCAGCTCCTGGCCCTGTACAGAACCATCCCCAGGGGTCACACCATGCACCTGAGGCACCCTGGGGAGCCTGTTTGGGGCCCAACTACCCTCTTGGTGAAGAACCTTTTTCTAATATCCAATGTAAATCTCCCCTGACACAACTTCAGGCCATTCCCCCAGGTCCTGTCCCTCTTCTCCAGGTGAACACACCAAGATCCCCCCCAGCCGCTCCCCACACGCTTCCATTCAAGGCCCTTCCCCATCTTCACTGCCCTCCTTTGGACGCTCTCTAACAGCTTAATGTCTTCTTATATTGCAGTGACCCAAACTGCACACAGTATTCAAGGTGAGGCCGCACCAGTNACGGCCACAAGATTTCAAGGGAGGGCCCCCCAGGGGAAAGTAAACCCGGGCCGGATTTAAAAAAAAAAATTAAAAAAATCACTATTAAGTTGGTCAAGCATTGGAATAGGTTGCCCATGGTCGAGTGGTGGAGTCAGCAACCCTGGAGGTGCTCCAGAGCCATCTGGATCTGGCACTGGGCGACGTGGTTTCGCGGTTTAACGGTGCGTTCGGCGGTGGCGGCGGGACTCCCCCAACCTCCCCTACGATTCCTATTCCTCTACAACTCCANGTGCGGCTCCCCGGGGAGCGCTGCGGGAGCGGCCGCGGCTGGCGGGGCCCGGGGGCACCGCGGGTGTGCGCGGTGCTCTGCTCCGCTCTGCTCCGCTCCCCCCGCGGAGCCGCGCCCCGCTCGGCTGCGGGTGCGGGCAGGTGGAGGAACCGGGGGCTCCTCCGCCTCTAAAATGTCTGGATCCGGGAGGAGGAGGAGGAGGAGAAGGAGGGAGGGAGGGGGGGGGAATGTTGGAGAGAAAAAAGCTGGAGAAAGGCGCGACCGTCTTCTCTCGGCCCCGTGCTCCCCGCCCGGCTGCTGGCAGAGGCGGCTTGGGGAAGGAAAGCCCTGGAAACTTTTTATTTTGCTTGCCAGACACCTTTTTAAAATGGCATGCGACCAGCAGACGGAGCGAAAAAAAAGAACAACTCTTTTAAAAGCTTAACCTCTCTTAGGTTAAGACCACAGCTGCATCCCTCCCCCCCCTTCCCGGTTCTCAGAAATGTTCTATTTAAATAAGGTTTTGGCGAAGGTAGTGCGGCTTGGAGTTTAATGTAACGAACCATTTATCCCATCTATATTTGTAGAGTAGAAGGCGCGGGGCAAGCCTGCCTCTCCATATTAGTAATTTTGTATTTCATTTGCATTTCTTTGTGTCCTCTGAATATCTAAAAGTACTGCCCTGACTCCTTAAAGTGGTAGTTACTCTGTGACGGGTGGGGGAGCTGAGATAAGGAGGGATTTGGAGTTTCTTGTTGGCTGTTTTCTGTTTATTTTGGATTTATTTTTTTATTTGTTATTTGAACTCCGTGCTCCGTTTGTGAGAAGAGGATCCACGTATCCCAGCTCGCTGTGCCCTGGCCACATCTGCCGTATCCCCAAACCGCTCACCCTGCACAGCCCAGGGCTCAGCTAGTACATTCCTGAAAGGAGCCAAACCAGTCTAACTCGAGTTTAACAATGTGCTAGGTAATGGGATTTCAAACTTCCACAGATTTTTAGGTGCAGAACGCTATTTCTCCACCTTTTTTTTTCCCCTTTGCAGCAGAGCTTGCTTAAAGAAGGCTGAGGCTGCCAGGCCTGGCAGTGCCTGGGTGCCTGTGCTGGTGCGGGTCTGGTCTCTGTTCTGATGGGGAGCGGCTGCTCGGGACGTGGATGACACAATGTGTGCTTGGCTGGGAATCCAGATAAGGCCATTGCTTCCATAAACCTCAGGGATGGGTGATGGGGCTGCCTCCTGAGTGGAGGCACCTTGCTGCTCTCTCCCGGTCCGCCGCAGGTCTCGCCCACCCACCACCTGTGTGTCTTTCCCAGCAGTAAGAGAATGAGCTGCCGGTGCTACCAGTAAGAAAATGATTCTTGGCTGTGTTCCCGGGGTCATTTCGGGTCTCTCACAGAAGCGGTCTGTTAGTGCTTTTCTCTTAATCTTCGGCACTTTGTGGTTCCCTCTCGTTAGTTTTAAAGCGGTTGTGATTTGTGGTTGTATCGGGACCCTGCTGTGGCAGAAACGTCGGCTGCCCCAGAAGTGCCCTGTATTGTTCTTCCCAGCTCAGTATCTCTGAAGTATTTCATGCTTATAATGTAGCTCAGGGAAGAGTCTGTGTGGAAGTTAATGTGTTTTACAATTTTTTTGTTTTGTTTTTATATTTTAGTTTTAGTTCTGAGCCATCGGCACTCATCTGGTTTGGGTTTGAGGTCGCTGGTGGGACAGCAGTGAGGGTTAGCCTATAGTTGGCCAAAGGGTAAGAAATCAAGGAAGTTAGCAGCCAAAATAAGCTTATATTCTGCTATAGCCAAGAAGCTCGGAGCTGTAACTCCATACTGCAAGTATTTTATCTTTACTCTCAGAGAAGTTTGTAACTTCCAATCAAGTGCCTTTATCCTGGCACTTCTTTTTAATACATGTGGTGTTTAGTGAACTGAAAGAAGATTTCTCCATTATGAGCTGAGAATTTGTTTTTCTCTCTTTGCTCTATAGATTCCTTTAAGTCCTCTGAGAGAGAGGGGCAGTGAAGGGCAGTCAAATTTACACAGTTAATAAATCCGTGCAAGAAAACATACAGATCATGCAGCAAACGTCTGTATGTGTGGTTGAGTTCAGAAGCTTTCTAATGAGTATAATTGTCTTTTTCCCCTCAAAAATGTACATTGTCAGCCTGGTGAGTTTACAGGATGAATAAAGGTTTGTAGTGTAAGGATCCTAATTCCTACTAAATACATAAAGTTGCCATAGAAGGCCCAGAGCCCGAACACAGCTGAATAAAACAAATTATTCTCCAGAGTGCTTTTCTCAGTATGGTGTGCTATTACCCTCAAAACGAAAAGACATGAGGGAAGATGGGGAGACCTCTGTGGAGCTGCAGGAGTGGCAGACACCCTGGGAGAGCATCCCACCTCTCCACCAAGGATGTGGTTAACCAGTGCTGAGCCTGGAAGCGGTGCCCCAGTGAGCTGGAAGGGTTTTGTGCAACGTGCCGCAAGTTATCGAAGTCCCCTTTGTTTGCAGTAGCCTTTAGTGTACAGCAAATTAAAATAAATAGCAGAGGCAGCCAGCAGAGCCGTGTGTAAATCTCAGCTGTGCAAAACACCAGCGAGACAGAGAGTACCTCGAGCGTTTTCCAGAGGATTTGTGCCTTGGTGATCTTCTCTCTGCGCTGCTGAAGGGCAGCACTGGGCTTTGGAGGGTCCTTTAGGAACAGGAATATCAAAACTCGTGTTGTTTACGGCCAAGGTTTGGTGTCCCTGTGTGATCTGTCCCTGGAGATGGAAGGTATGTGGGAAGAGGGAAGTTCTTCAAACAAGGCTGTTGGAAACAGGAGCTGCTGTGCTGGGTACAGGGTAACAGGCCATCTACAGGCAGGAATGCTGGTGTGTCAGGGAGCAGATAACTCCCAGCAGCTTCCAGTGGGGATGTGGCAGTTTGTGTTTTTATCAGTTTATTCCAAGCACCTCTCTGCTAAATTAAAGTTGGAAGCCTCCTCTCTGTTGGATGCCAGACAGCCAGGAAAAAAACCCAAAAAAGCACAAACTAATTAAACGTGATTTATTGTGGAATTTGTAACAGTGTTGGAGAGATGAGTTGCCTTTCAGAAATGCTGCTGCTGATGTTAAATCTGTGCTGTGCTCTGGGTGAAAAATGACAGGGCTGTTGAGCAAGTACACAAGGAACATGTCGTCTTGTGTTAAATCTGTTCCTGAGCAGGAGTATTCCCTGGAGGTCCCAGGTGGTGCAGCTTTGAGCAAACCTTTTTGTGGTGCTTCTAATTGGGAAAGGGTGGCTTTCCTTGAGCTTAGAGGTTAAAACACAGGGCTTCTCCTGTGACATGCTTTCTGCGTTTGATCTGAGGAATCTTTTGTTTACAAGTAAATCGTGGTGTTTGTTAGCAGATAGCAGACAAAAAGCCAACTGCAGCACCAACTGTATAAGGAACATTCTTTATTTGTTTTTCTAGCAGTGACAGTTTATAGTGGTGATATACTGAAAGTTACCATGTGGATACTCTGCTTAGTAAGCTGCAGCTATGCATAGTGTTAGCCTTGTAATATGAAGCAGGAAATGCTTCCTAAGTAATTAAGTATGTCTTTTATAATTTTTTATTTTTTTTTTTGGAAAAGCACAAAGACTGCAGCTAACACTGATACGTGGCATGTGCTTGTTCTGGCATCTGCTCCTTGTTCTAGAAGCTACTCAGTAGAAGGACAAGATGGGTTCAGGAGCAGAGTTTTCCGCTGTTGTGGTTTGGTTTTTGTTAGATTTAGGATAACTGAAAGCAAACACTTGGATTCCCTGGAGAGGAAGGCAAGAGGCTTGTCTGATTGCTCTGTGTTGCCTTAGTGTGTAGCAATTCTGTGGCAGCAGTGCACATACTTTAAGGCATACTTTACATCCTAGGCTCTTATCATTGCCTTATACGTAATTATGGATGTTTCTATTATTAGGTCCTGGCAAAGGGCTAATAATAGAACATGTGTATGTGTGTATAATATGCTTAAATACACACTTCATGTTTTCAGGAATGTTTCATATGGAATACTTTGAAAAGAGAAAAAGAAGCTGCTCTCAGGAGGTTAATAGAAACTTAAATAAGCAACAATTTTAGATGACCCTCGCCACCCTCAGAGATCCTTGGGATGTTGTGCACAGATTTCCTCAAGCTTTTAATCTCAACTGGCAAAATCAATGTGTTCTGCTTAGTTTGTAGGTTCTCTGGGCAGCTGTGTCAGTTTTATGTGGTTGCTCCCTCTTCCCCACTCACCTGCTAAAAAAATGCTGGTGTTTATAACCTAAATCCCAGTGTTATCTTTTGCCCCAGGTATTTCTTTAGTCAGGCCCAGTGCTGCAGTGAAGGAAGATGATGTGATTATTTGGACATTAACAGTGTGGGAGTAGACAGTTGTCCTGATTTGTTTTCAGCATCACCTTACCATTTTTCTTTAGTGTAAGATTAGATAGTTGCTGGAATTCTTTCCACTTTTTAAGTTGCCTTTATTGTGGAAGTATGTGCCTGGTCAGTGGCAGTTCTTGTATCATAAGTGACCTTATGCTTGTAGACACTTGGGCTGCTCTGGGTGTGTGACTCAGTATTATGCATTGCTCTGCTCCTTATGTGTTTATTGATGTGGAATAATGCAGCAGAGAAAAAAAGAAAAGATGATAGCATTTGTGGATAATGAGAGCATTGAGTAGGTTTCCTTCAGGTCAGCCAGTATTTTTGGGGAATTAAGTAATGTCAACTCACAGAAGAGAAAAGATTGCTTTCAGTGTCTTGGTCCTGGCAAATGTATGGCAACCAGAGGCATCACTTCATTAGAGTCAATTAACAGAGCACGAGCAACCCAGTTGAAACTGCAGAGCTTGTGGGTTATTTGGGGTGTATAATGCCCAAATAGTGGGTTTTTTTTTGTCTGTAAGTACTGATAGAAGTGGTGAATTTGAAAAGCAAAGGCCCAGCTTGGATTTTACCAACTCCATGAATTTTCTCTGTGTTTCTTTACTGGGGGACTCAATATTTTGTCTTTGATTTGAAGTTAAAATGTCAGGAATAATAGCTTAGACTGGGATGGAAAGTGGGGAAAAAAATCCTCCTTTTGTGACAAGATAAGTCAAATTGGGATATACCATGTACACGATTCTTCTGGATGTGTTTGAGTTGGATGCAAGTTTTGAGACCCAGTTGAACACATGGATGTGTTTGTTCTTCTGTTCTTGTAGCAGGCAGGTGATGGTTGGTGTTTGGCTTTTACTTGTGTGTTTTAGTTTTCCCCAGTTCTTATTTGACTTGACTTGGCACACGTTAACATCCTATTCTTTTGTGCTCCCCTAAAGGTCCAAGGAAATGATTTTATAGCCTTGTTAGAGTAGAAATCTTAACTGTATTGAAAGTTGGAAAAAAAGAGGTTGAAAATGAGCTGTAGTTTTTCACCAGAACATGTTAGTGCTGTTCCTCTGTTACACAATGCTGTATTGAACCGTGGCTACCTTGGAAGCCTTGGCTTTTAAGGTGAGGAATTTGTTCCTATTTGGTTGCACTGACTGAAGGATGACAAAAGGTTTCTTGAGGGCTGATTTCCACTGAGTCATCCCCTGAGCAGGGCAGAGGGACACTGGGCTGCTGTCACATCTTCTGTTTTGGCAGGTTAACTAGGAAATTTGTTTTCAAAGCCTGCCTTGGGGAGAAGAGAGCAACAAGTCTTTATTTTCTAATGCTGCAAAGTGTTAGGAGTTGTGGCAGCTCAAATTGAAGCAAATGAAAGAAAACAACTGTTTCTTACTCTGGACTTTTACAGAATTGGCTTTTGCTTTAATAAGTTTTTTTATTTGTAGGTCTTCTGCTTTTCTCAGTGTCCCAATTGCCCATCCTTTCTTCAACACACTTATCAGAAATCATGAGCAGCTAATGAATACTGTGATAGGTTTTCCCTTTAATTCCATCTGTGTATGATTTATGTTGTTGCACAGCTGTTCAAGGTGATCCTCAGCCATGCAGAGAGGTTGCTCCTGCTTTTGTCTTCCAGTCTGGAGTCTCAGGATGCAGCATTTGATGTTGGAGAAGCAGCATCTCTGCTGAGCATCCTGCACCATCTGACAGCCTGTGTGTCCGGGGCACTGAGCAACTACAGGCACAATTACTTAATTTGGCACAACATTTGCTCTGTGCTTGGTTTTCTTGAGTCCTTCAGATGTGGGTGAGGGAGGGGCAGCAGATCTGTGTTTGTGGGACACTGCATTCCCCTCTGTCCTCTTCCTTTTGACTCTGTGCTCTTGTTCATGCCGTGGGTGTGATGTGTGGCTGAAAGCTCAGCCATGTGGACACCAGAGGCTGTTGGATGGGAGGAACATGTTCACCCACATGTGCAGTGGGGTTGTGCCAGCATTGTAGCCAAGGTGGCTGTGTCTTGGCTCTGAGGTGGGTACAAATGACCAAGGGAGGCTGTGGTGTGTGTGGTCCCCAACTACTTCAGAAGAGTCCATGTGCTCTGATCTGACAGGGCACTGCTTTTTGGATCACAGATTGGTGGCACCTGCCAGCCAGCCATGCAGGGAGAGAAAATCCACAGACCCACCTTCAAAAGCTGGTTCCAAGGAATGGGTCACAAGTTTTCTGGCATGATTGGCAAGGGTGTTTGTGGATGAGGAGTTATAGGGGAGGAAATACGAGACTGGAAATGTAGTGAGGTGGCCTTGTGTTTCTGCTGTCACATGTTGGGAGGAGTTAAACTGGAAATGATCAGTGGAGATCTTAGGGCCGGAAAGCAACCCAGAAGCAGGCTGAACTGTGGGGAGGTTAATGATATTTGTGGGACAGGGATGGCAAAAACAAATAAATCTAAATTTGGTGTAATTCATAGTATTAGGTCTAAGTTGCCCATCCGTGAGAGAATGGTGCTTTGTTGTGTCTGTGTTGATGTCTGAACATGCACATATGTTGTCTCCTCTTAAATGAGTGACCTCATGTGGTTTGGAGGAGGAGAGGAAATGTCACTGGTGTCACAAATAGTCCCCTGTATGAATTCTGGGGTCAAGCAGCAGTGAGGATTCTGGCTCGGTGCAAAATGACTTGATAGCCAAAGGAGTGGCCTGTGACCTCGTGGGCTGTCAGCTGTGCCCTGAAGAGTTCAACCCTGTTTTGTGCTGGCAGGAAATATATGTTGACTGTTTTGAGGATAAATGGTTAATTTTATAGCAAATAGTTGTTCGTAAGTCAGCTTGACACAGTCATTTTCTCACTGTTCCCTGATCATCAGGAGTTGGTGATTTACATTCTTGTAGATGCTTTTCTGATCTTAGGTAACAGTGGTGAAAGTAACTCTTAGGCTTCACTTCTGCTCATCCTTATTTTCTGATGATTCTGTGTTTTGCTTTCACTCAAGCAGGTAGCTCATACCCATGATGCCTCTGTAACTTTCTATTTGTAGGTTGTCCTTTTGTTATAAAACTAAATTACATTTTAGTTCACAGAACCTCAAAACAACACCAGAAATCAATGAACAGAAACTTTAAAGGGCCAAACCAAGCTGAGCCTTCATCCTTGTTTCTTGTATATCAGCTGGTGGCAAAATTAACTTGTTTGATTGTGTTCTGCATGTATTTATTTTTGCAACTCCATATGCTGCTCTAACAGATCTTTATTATTGCTTGTTAAGTTCACTGGTGCTTTTAGTGACTGCACAAAAGATAAACATCCTCTGTGACTTTGTCAGATGTACAGTGTGAACTTTTTGTTGAGTTGAAGGCTGTCCCTCAGGTCAGTGAACACTGCCAGCAGCTGTCAGGGTGCTGCACACCCACGCCTGTGAGGAAATCTGGAATGGAAGGGGATGGTCTTGTTGCTTAATTTAAGTGTCTTCTCTCTACGAGCTCATGTGTGTGTGGGGTTTTATCTTTACCCTTTTCCTCTCTTGATTAGCAGAGCTGAACGTGCTTGTCCAGCTGCTCCAGCTGCCTCCTTCAGTGGGCAGGAAATGGTCATGTGGTGGAAATTAGGCAATCCTACCAAGTGCAACCAAAAAAGGGTCTCTGATCTCTTTCACAGCAGCCACTTTCTGGCTTCTGGATGAAACACAGGAGTCAAGTCTTTGAGATGCTTCTGTAACCACAATCTGTGTAACGTACAAGGCGGCTACACTTGGATTTTCGTGCATCTGAATAGGTTGCTTCAGTCAGTGTGTGAGAGCTGTTGTGTTGCTGTCAAGGCAGTATTTGTGGATATAAAGCTCTGAAGTGAGACACCAACGGTTTCACTTCCTTTTGGCGTTTCTCGATCGCGCAGTGGAACAGGATGATATTATGCTCTAAAATGTTGCTGTGAAGAGTTTTTCAGTTTTCTCAGACCTTCTAGACTATTCCAGTCTTGTCCCTGCTAGCAGATCTAGGTCCTCTCTTGTCTGTCTTAGTAAATTTTTGTTCCTCTATTCCCTTTTCCCTTCCTTGGATTTTTCTAAACTACAGTGTATTGGTTTCAGTGCATCCTCAATGGTTGGTTGAGTGCAGGGGGTGAAGGGCAGTGAAATGTGACAGTTGGGAGGTAGAAAACAGGGATATGTGAGGACATGGAAAATAGTAATGACTGACTAAATAGTTTGCAACTAGATTGAGTGTGTTATTTGAGGCCCTGGCATAATTTAAGCTTCTGTGACGTTCTCTCAATGAAATATGAGCAAATACAATAAAATGCTGCCTTATGTGATTGAGTTTACTTGACCAGTGGTGGTTCCACCTTTGAGCAAATGTGATGCAGGCTCGTTGGCAGTGGTGACGTGGTTTTACTGCAGCTGCAGAGCTGTGGGCAGTGCTGGGCAGGGATGAGGTGCTGCTTTCTGGCTCTGGGTCGGCGACGTGGCAGCAGGAGATCTGTCCTTTCACTTGGGGAGGGAAATGCAAAGCCTTGGCCTGGTGCCTGGACTAACCTCACATGGCAAGGAGAGTTGGAAAGTATATGAGGAGGGCAGAGTGGGTCTGTTAAATTTCCACCTCTTCTGTACCCAGGAGAGTTATTTTCTGTTATTAATATGCACATACCTTTTTTTTGGAGTGTTCTGGCTCATGTGAGGTGTGAGTGTGGTCTGGGCAGGAGCCTGGTCACTGCTGAGGCAGAGGTGCAGTGAGGACTGTTCCCCCTCCTGATCCTGCTGCCTGGCAAGTGCAAGGCAATTTGAGGGGGGCTGTATGCAAAATTTAGGTGATTCAAGTGAAGAAAATATAACAAGATGACTTTGCTTAACAACTTTGAAGTGGGTTTGACTGGTTTGTCAGTGAGTATTTTATGTTACCTGCACACTGTAAGAAGTATTACTGATTTAGCATCTTTGCACGTTCCTTCTTTTCACAGAAAATATTTTGCAATATTCAGCTCTTGCATTTTTGAAAAAATGCAAAGGGGTTTGGCAGGTGGGAGGGGGAAGCAACAACTCTTCTCTCATCATATGCGAAATGCACAGTTGGGAGGAAGAAACAGAAAAATGCCATTTTAATCTATTTTCTTCTAATAGACAAAAGTTTTCTTTGTTTTTCTGCCAACACCAGCTCTTCCTGGCCTTGGTGATCAATATCAGCACTGAAATTTCTTAAAGTGTATGTGGAGACTTCGCTGTGCAGCTGCTTTCACTGCTTCCCTGCAGGGTGAGCATGGTCTGTTGGTGGTGATACAGCCATGAAAGAAAAGGGGGAATTTTTATTTTGCTTTTAATAGTGATGGGAAGGGAGATTAAATACTATTCTGCAAGTCCTTCTGGGACTTCTTTTGGAAAACGTGTGCATTCTGTTCACCCACTCTGGTGAAAGATGGGTGAGTTTGAAGTGGTAGAGTTACAGGCGAGGGTTGCAGGCATGACTGGAAGTGTAGAAAGCCTTTCTCATAAGATGAGATGGAGAAATATTTAACAGGAAAAACGTTCCAGTGAACTTTACTATCTCTGAATCCATCAGAGAGGTGAGCAAACACTGTGAAGGCGTACAGGACTGTTTGAGCCGGTGTTGGCAGAGCAATGTGTGGATGCAAGATGTCAGTAAATAAAAACTTTTTCAGAATTTGATCAAGCAGCTTAATCCAAAACCAGTCCAGCTATTCAAACAGGAGGCATCTCATGGCAAGCAGAAAGACCTGAATAATTTTAATGTACAGGGCCTTTTGCAAGGCTGTCAAGGAATATGTGGCTGTAGAATTCCCTCATATGAATAAGGAGTGCAGAAGTGGCAGAGTGATTTCAGGGAAGTGGGAGAACAGAAAAGGACCTGGAATATTTGTGATATGAAAGAACTGCAGGCATTCATTGCAGCAGCAACATTTATAAACCTGATTCTTATTTTTTAACGAATTGACTTTGGTAATCTTGAGGAAGGAGCATGTGTTAACTTCAGGATAACCACAGGCTTCAAAGCAAAATCACAAGGCAGGATAATTCTTGTGTATGCTTTTGTGTAAGAAAAAAATGTAATGAGATCAGAGTTACACAAATAGGAGTTTAAATATATAAAAATCAAAATGTCTGAATTTATATTTGCTGATAGAAGGTGGTAGTTATGCTGAAATACAAAGTAAAATCTTTAAAGTGAAATAAGTTAGTGAACAAATGTGCAGTGCCAAAGCTGAAATACTTTGTGATAAGGAAAATCTAAATGGAGTCACCTGCCATTTCAGAATTGGCTATAGAAGCAACAAATTACTAGTTCTTTTCCAAGGTCCTGGTGCAAGCAGGAAAAATCAGCTTGTAGAGAAGGTATTATTCAGCTACTTGCTTGGTAGCTACACTGAAATTGCTTTAATACTGACCTGTGGTGTTCCCTTTCTCAGCAGAAATGCTTTTGTGTCAGGCAGAAGTTAATGTTTCTTTGGACAGAGGAGGATGCAGCGAGTCCTTCTGCAGACTTTTATCTGAGCCTTTTCCTCTGCAACACGAGTCACAGGAACTTGTTGACAAAGCTGTTCTCTGTGGTTGAACTGAGGGTTTTTTTGGGGGTGGATTTTTTTTTTTTTGTTCAAAAGGATCAGATTTTATTTAAATGAGACAGCGTTGATAAAATATTTAAGGTTATGTGATGTGCTTTAATTTCTGAGCTACTTGGGGGGTGGTGGTGGTGGGGAAGTTGTTTTAATTGTCTTTATGTTAATTCAGAAGAACTGGGAGCTTGTTTCCATCCACCAGTGCTGGGAGATGGAAACAAAAGCCCAGCAAGCTCCCAGATGGTTGCAGATCCTGGATCACAGCCACTGCCCGGTGCAGTTCAGTCCTCCTGCCTCTCACTCACTGCTTACAAAACACTGTGCAGGGCTTGTGATCCCAGGCTTTGCCTTCCTTTGCAAGGGAGCTGAGGGAGGAAGGTGAAGAGTGTGGTGGGGCAGGAACAGTCCTGGGGCTCCGGCCAGAGCTCCTTGCCAGCGACGTAAGGATTGGCTTGGGAGTTCTCCAGGGTTATAAAACACCCAGCTGTTGACTTCTGGAGTTGTGTGACTGGGCAGCTGGGAAATTGGATGGGCTGGAGGATGAGCTGTGTTGACGGAGGAACAATTGTTTCACAAGGACATACACGTACTCCCCTCACCCCCCTTCTGGGTCCGTGGGTGTGCACTATCTCAAGTCCTGTCACTAATTAAAAGTCACAATAAGACAGTGCACTTAAAAGTGGGGTTTGGTTTGGTGGGTGTTTTTTTGTGTGCTGTTTTTTTTTTTAATTTAAAAAGTCTCTGACTGGGGGATTAATGAAATGACTGGAAATGGCATCTTTCATTGTGGCCATTTGCTCAGTTGTGGTGGGGTTGGTGCAAAGTATGTCAGAGCTGGTTTTATTGTTCTGGTGGGATTTCAGCCCACTGTGGCAAGGGAAAAGTTAACGTGGGCAGCAAGAACTAACTCATCTTCAAGGGGTGAGGGACCAGGTGCTGAGTGGAAGAACCTGGGTGGGAATGGGGCAGAGGGAGCATCCTTGGGCTGTGCAGGGAACCTGTGGGCAGGGCCAGAAGCACAGCAGGAGGGATCAGAGGGGTTTTATTTGATGGTGGCTGGGCAGTGTGGTTTAGTTTGACTCACCCACAAACTGCTAAGCATTTCCTAATTTAAGAAGGTCTGTGAAAAAACTTTTAAGTGTAAAGCTGTAGTTTTTAATGTGGACAGTCAAACAGGTCCTGTGAACTGATAATTGCCGTTACTGACTGGGACAGGTTTTTTTTAGTAGGGAATCATTAAATAAACATTGGTGAATAACCAATATGATGGTTCTTCTCTAGGCAGAGACCAGAGCATCTAACAGAAGGGATGTATTTCATTTTCCCCATTTTGCAGCTGAGAAAACAAGACAGACATGAAAATACTTGAGATACTTGTTTGGGGCTTGCTTCAGTTGAGTTGGACAAGTGTCTGGGGTTCCCCCCCAAACATAGCCTTTGACAAGGCTCATGGCAGTGCCTGTGTACAGTCTGAGGATCTCTGAAAGCCTCTCCCAGAGGAGGATTCCTGGCAGTAGAGGAAGAGGGCAATAGCCACTTGTCTTCTGCTTGGGATGTTGCATTGTATCTGTAGGAAGCCTTTGTCAAAGGTTGACTTGCTTTGGGTAAGGGGGCTGAAAAAGGTTTTCTTACAAATGCCAGCTGGGTCTTTGCAAGCTAATAAAATTGTCAGTAGGCAGTTCAGCATGTGCCTAATTTAGTGAGGTTATAGTTCTTTTTTAGAAAGGGTAAAGTTATCCTGGCTTACTTGTGATTTATATTTCTGGTGAGCGCACAAAGTCGTATTTCCATAAGAGGAGGAAATAACTGCTCACTTCCCCTGGCTGATCCCAATCTATTCCAGTAGCTGATCTTTGGATTTTCATTTTTAGTGTTGTGCCCAGCTCTCATTTCCCTGGCTCCTGCTTCTGCTCACTGGTTGTTACTGTTCTTTAATGTCCAACCCTTGCTGGCCCTGGGAGCACATGAGTGAGTCCTGCAGAGGGCTGGCAAATCCTGCTGGCATTCCATGTGTTGGGCACTGGGATATGTCTGCACCCACTGGCTGATTCACACAGGGTGTTATCAGCTCACAGATGGAGCTGCAGTCAGTTCACTGGCCAGCTCTTCATGTATTGGAGATATTTCATTTTGACAGTGCAGTGTGGACTCTTTTATCAGTGTTGTGTGGTACCAAGTCAAACATTGGCTAAAGAATCCACACGTGCTGACACAGCAACCTGACCAACCACAGGTGTGATTTCATCAGAGAGTGCACTTGGATCTGTTTGACAGGACCTGTTTTATACAGAACAGCAATGCTGATTATGTTCATATCTTTGGATTCCTTATCGCTGGAATCCTTAACTGGTTTTGTGTTGTTTTATCTGAAAGCTGTGCCTTACTAATGGGAGGTGATTGCACTGGGCATCCTGCTTCCCTCAGCGTGGTCTCCCCTCCATCCCTCTGCATTAGAGTGTCCTGTTGGTGGCAATAGGTCAGGCATCTCCTTAGAGGCTCAAATCTAAACTTATCTGCAAGGTTGTGGAGCTGACTTGGCCACTGGGGTAATTCTTCAGTCTGTTTCACAACTGTATTTTTTGCCTCCTCCAAAAACTGAGTGAAAGAACTTACTAAATGCTTTTTTGCTGCATCATTAGCCCTATTTTCACTTCTGTTTTCCAGTGGGGTTATACCACTATTGAAGTTCAGTCCTTAATTTATTTTAAGAAGTAGCACACTTTGTTTTCTTGCAAGTCATGTTTTTTGTTTTTTTTGGTCTGATTTGTCTTGACCTCAGCCTTGGTTTCGCTTACCAAATTTCTGTACTTCTAGTTCACTTTCTTCACAACTTTTCTTAGCTTCCCCTCATTACCCCTTTTAAATCTGCATTACATTTTTATTGTCTCTTTACCATGTACATGGATTTCTTTTCAAGTCAATTTTCCCTCTCGATTCTCATCAGTTTTGTAAAGTTAGCATTTGTTGTTTTAAATGTGAGATGCATGTCCTGACTCCAATCAATCTCCTTCCAATAGTATTTGATTTTTGTGGTGATTCAGAAGTTCTCATGGGATGATCCTTGACTGGCTCTGTGAAGAAACTTCCAGCTGTTGGGTGTTGAGTACACAAAAGAATAATAAAGCACTGATGTTCTTTCACAGGTCTTATATAGGTTGTGTGTGGATGGTGCAGGAAGTTTTGTTTGCTCTTGAGCTGTGTTTGAATTCCCTTTGTGGTGTAAATCAAATAATTCTCTAAGTACCTTATAGGCAGTTGGGGAAGGAAATGGTTTCACAAGTGTTTGCCATACAGAACTTGGCAGATCACCTCGGTTAAGTAGTTAAACATCATGATATTAAAAAAGGAGGTGCTGCAATCCAACCCCGTGCACATATTTGAAGATGAAGTACTGCTGATGTACCTCAGAGTGAGTTTGTGGCCTGATGACACAGCCCTAAGTTTGTGCTGCTGTTGCAAGGTCAGTCCTGTCTCCTGCTCTCTTTATTCCTATCGCTGCTCTTGTTTGGGCTCAGAGAGCTGAGCTCCCTGGGCTGGTCTGGAAGGCAACCTCAGATACCTGACTGTGCTTGCTGCTGGGTGAGTGCTGTCCTGTTCCTGCTGGGATGCTCTGCAAGGGGGAACTGTCCTTGTTAAATGGACAAAATGTGTGTTGTGCTTTGCCTTCAGTCTTTTAGTGCTTGTGCTGTTTGAAATCAGAGCATCAGTGTTTGTTCTCACCGTCTGTTGGTCTTGTCCTCTGACTGTGGCCACCCACACTAAAGGAGAAGTGTTAAAGGAAGGTAAGTGCAAAAGTGTTACAGGTGCAACCTCCTGGTCTCCTCAGTGCTCTGCATGTGTGGGACAGCTTTCTCTTGGAGCTGTGCAGGACACCTTAGCAGGTGATGTGCCAGTTCAAAGAACCAGCTCAACTACCTGGTTTTCATTTAAATTACTCGTTCTCCTTCAGTGTTCGTTTTAGCTCCCTGTCCCAATAACTCAGCTTCTTCCTTCTTTGAAGCTGTCTCTGCTCTCTTTTCTCACATTTGAAGAGGAAGGCTTGCACATCCCTTTTATAAAAGGGCGTCAGGAAAGATCTTCCCTTTCTCCTCTGAACAGCTTGAGGCAGAGATCTTGTCTTTCTTTATATTTACTCACTGTGGAGCACATTGCAGCAAGTATCAGCCACCCAGCCTTCCTGGGACAGCCTGTGCTGCAAGAACACATGGACCCTGGGTCTGCAGAAGGGCTCTCTCATGGGCAGGGGTCTATCTTGGCTTCTCCTGTGGACAGGGCATCCCTGGCAACTCCCATGACCTGCATCTTTCCTGTGTTGTTTGAACTCTGCGTTAATTCTGTGTGGTAAGAATATCTCCTAATTACACCCTGCTAAAATTTGGTGTTTAGTAGCTACTTAGAGGCAGAATGTGGATGGGAAGAGTTTATAGATAAAAGTTGGTCGTTGCTTGTTAATTAAAGTCTGTCTTTTGTCAGGGATAATTAGTGCAGCATTGGCAGGAGAGAAACAAAAGTTCAGACGGAGCACAGCTGAGCTGTAATCTGCTTATGTTAGAGCCTGAAATAGCAAAGGGTGTGTTTGACTTGAAGTGCTTGTCCACAGATCTTTGACTCCTGTCCTTATGGGGGAAGGGATAGTGAGCTTTGAAGTGCAGGCACAGCTCTAATGCTGGAATACCAAGGTATGAATGAATAACAGAAAGGTGGAGATAAAAGTGTCTGTTGGATTCCAGGTGGTGTGAAGAACTATTATATTACTAACATCTCCTTTACATCCTGGTTGGGTATCCCAGCTACGAGGGTTCGTCCAAAAAAGAAGCATACTGAGATATGGGGCAGCAATTAGTGAAATCTGTTTGGTTTTCCCACCCAGGAATGTCGCCCTCGGGTTGTGTTTCCCTGTGTGTGTGTGGATAGAGGGGTCTGCCCTTAAAGCAGTGGGTTTAACTGAGTTCAGCTGAGGGACCTGGGGGTCACCTATTCGCCCTCCCTGTTGTTCTTCACTTGCATCGTTGGGGACTTGGTTTGGGCTTTGTCTGCGAGAGGTGGGTGAGGGATTTCAGTGTAGGCATGAGACAGGCTGCTCTGGAATGGGAAGGTCTGTGTAATGCAGAAAGAATTCCAAGCATCTTTTTGGTTAATTCTGTTTTTTAGAGGACTGCTAATGTAGCTTGATGGGAACTTGCATGTTGAGTGCAGCTTAAGGTTTCTTGAGTATTTTTAAAGCCTGGTTTTCTAAAGTCTCCTCTGAAATCTCTTTGATTTGCCAGTAATTGTACTTAAAGCAACTGAAAAAAGCCCAATATTTTTACCTTTACTTTCATAAAACCATTGATACTTGGCAAATACTCAGACATGGAATCTCTTTTACTTCTAATGAATAAGAGCCCTGATCCTGTCTGATTCAATTAAATTTATGCATTCCTACTCAAGGAGTAAACTTTACTGGACTTGATATAGTATGTTGAAAATGCCTTATTTTTCATAACATTTGCTTTGATTTTTGTAAGGAAAAACATATTTCCATGGTATTTGCAGATGCTACAACAGCATTCCTCTGCAAAATATGCTGGTGCTATTTGCAGGACACCTAGAAGGATTTGGGATGTGAGGTGTTATTGAAGTAGTGATGGTGACTTTTAGTTAAAAAGCAAACAAACCCACCTTATCAGAAATGTTCATTGTATTTGTCAATTAGTTTCTATGGAATTGAATTTGGAAAAATGTCAAAGGGGACTTTATATCCTCTGAGCTGCTCCATTACATGTTTCCTTGCCTTCACCTTCCTACAGATGCTTGTTTTGTGCTTGTTCAGGTTAGAATAAAAATGGGAGTTTGACAAGTATGTGGGTGGCCTTTTCTCTGATGCACATCAGCAGGACTTCATTGTTTTCAAGACATTTGTCCATAAAACTGTTAATTCTTTAAGTTGTTAAAATGATGATGTCAAGGATTCTGATGAGCTTCAGTGGTTTCTGTTTAGATCATACATTTCTGACTGATAAAGTTGACATTGGAGAATGTGTGAGAAACACTGAAATGAAATAATGAGGATGGGAGGTTTTTGAAGAAATTATCCCCTAGAGAATTAATACCTGTCTGCACCAGTTTCTCAGGAGGTTTCATGATTTGGCAGATTGAGATGATGCTTTGAGGGTAGAGGAGAGTATTCAGTTTTCATGAATATTGGAGGAAAACTCAAAATGCATCAATTTTTTTATGTCATGTCTTTAAATGAAATTGTGTTGGAGGAAGCTTTGAATGTTGGTGAATTTGGTTCAGATTTGCCAGTTAACTTCAATGGACTGAAGAGATTTAACCATTTTCTTAAGTTTCTTCACTCTTTTTCTCATCAGTATTATTTGACAGTGGTGTTTAGTTGGATTGTTTAGATTAAATTAGCAAATTGTATGTTTTTTATAGGTCTGTAGTGTATTGTACACTTGAACTGATGATATAAAATTAGACACTTCATTTTTCCTCCTGTTTGGTATCTTTTAACTAATTACTTACTTGGGTTGCTTTATTCTGCATTGCTTTATTTTCAGTTGATTGAGTACACTTACTTATTTCTCTGAGGGTACAAAATTAAGAACATACTAATTGCACAACGATTTTGGCATGTGTAGATTGCTTTGGTGTCACCTAAGGACAGAGATTTCTCTGCTTGCATTGCTGGCTCTGTTCTCTCTGTGCCCTGTGGGCAGATGTGTCAGAGCAGA
>VYZS01067738.1:57106-70890 GCA_013400695.1 Neodrepanis coruscans | reverse complement strand
AGACACTGTGCTCTCCAAATTCTCTTCCTTGCTCCTGCAGTCTAGTCAGAGCTTGTTGGCAGTGTCTACTGCAGGTACTTGCCCTTGGAAATGTCTTGATTTCAGCTTTTGGATGTTGAGAATTCAGTGAGTTTGGAGGGCTGGTGGTGGGACAGGAGGGTGATCCCCAAGGAGAGGAGACCCAAAGGTGTCATTACACCTGGAAACAAGTAAGCTTGACCTGGGCACTGTTGTTGAGGTGGGTGGGCAGTTGTGATGCTGTCTGTTGCTGGTTGGAGTAAATTTTGATTGTGGGTGTTGCTGTGACTATAAAATGCTTGAGTGCAGCGTTTCTAGAAGCAAGTTTCCCCCAGGCACTGAGTGTTCTGGAATAAACATGGCTTTATTATAAAAGTGCCTGCTCTGTGCTTGTAAGCAGATCAAGACGTCCTTTTTTTTATTTTTTTTGCATTTTACTTTGAACATCAGTTATTGATGTGAGGCACTGTGGGCTCTAACCTGTGCCAGCTAACAAGGGGAAGCCAACAGAAAGGAGAAAAACACTACAATTGTACTTTTGTTGCTGCAGTGCTGACTGAAGCCCGAGTGTGTCCAAGCATGTGGTGTTCAGACAAGATACATATTTCCTTCTGTGGAGTTGTTTTTCAAAGGGAATACTTGCTCTTATGAAAAGCTGGGTCTGTGGCCATAGTCCAGTAAATATCTCCAGGGATACTCTGTCACAAGAGGAGGTGCAGGTGGCTTCACTTGTGAGAGTTGTGACTTCTCTCTTCTATCCCCGTGTAGCTGTTTAAAACTGTGTCTGTATGTTTGTGTTTGGACTGTGTTGGTAAAATCACCTCTAATACACTTACCTGTGAGTTTGTGTTGAGGTTGGTGCCAAGGTGCTCAGTGAGCAGTGATGCTGCGTGTGGTGGAGGTCACTGCGGGGAGGAGTTCAGGGTTGGGAGAGTGAATTCCTTGATGTGGATGTGCTGTCAGGACACAAGGGCCAGTGCACAGGGACCTTTCCTTGGAATGAGTCTCCTGTAGCCATGAACTTGTCAGGTGTTGCAGGTGTAACTGATAGGGGTGAGGATATCCTTTGGCTAAGGCTGTATTAGAACACTCCAAGAAACACCATCATTTATGGGGTACTAGAAATGGCAGCTGCAGTTATTTTGAGGTCCTCTGGAGCATTAGCCCCTGGTTGTGATTTGGTGTTCTTACAAAGACAAGAGATATTTAAATAGCTATTCTTTATTATTGAGGTTAGATTGGGATGTCTATTAAAAGATTAAGTGGCACTTAAAACACATTTCTGCAGAGGCTTTTAAAAAGATCCAAGTGTCGTGGCTGCAGTTTGGTGCTGTCAGAATTAGTGCTTTTCTTTCTGGAAATGCTTTCTTTTGTCGAACAGGTGCCTCGTTCCAGAGGTGGCAGCCTTGGCTTTACCTCAGCTGCTCCTCTGCATTTGGCTTTGGATGCTGACTGTCCTCCTCATAGGAAGAGACAGCGAGCTACTGAAGTGTCAGAGTGCCTTAGAGGGATTGAGTCCTGATTTTAATGAGAGTGATTGCTAAGATTTTTCTGCCTTCCATTAAGAAATGCAAGCTACTGAGTACTGCAAAAGTGAATCATCAACTTGAATGTTGTTTCGTGGGGTTTGGGGCTGGTCAAGCAGGGAAGAGTTGCATAATAGGTGATGTGACTGTGCCCTGTATCTACACTGTGTGCTCTAGATGACTTCATTAAAAGCTTGATTTCTGTACAGTCTAATGAACAACATACTTGTTCAGGTCCTAGTTGGTCACATGGGGACTCCACTTTAGGAGTGGGATAAGCACAGGGGCTGCAGCATCCTCACCCCCACAGCTGCTTCCAGACCTGTCAAACAAGCCTTATTTTCCAACCATGTGTCCATTTTAATAACTTTTGGTCCATTCCAGTGAGTGAAACGGGGCTGTGGTGGAGCTCCCCAATGTGAGCTGGACTTGTGCTGCTCATCCCCACTTCCCTCCTGCCTGTGCTGCTGGCACAGCTGGGATCTGGCTCTGGAAATGGGACAGGATGTTTGCTTTTGTGGAGTGTAGTTGTTGAGGAAATTAAACGAAGGGATCATTTGAAAGGGCAAGCCACCTACATCAGACCAGGCCATTAAGATGAGGACTGTGGGCATTGAAGTGCTTTATCAGGAGAGGTTGGGGAGGATGGGCTCCTGATTAGCCAGAGGTGCTTGGACCACAGTGTGATGTCTGTGGAAAAAAGGGAAATCTTGAGGAAATCTGATGGAAATGGTTTATCCAAAGATGTGAGGCTGCAGCCACCTCGGGGAGATATTTGGGAGGGCCCTTCCTGCCCTTTGAATGCTTTGCCCACCCTCTCACACTCCAGCAGCAAGGCCTGTGCAATGACAGGTCCAGAGGAATGCACAACATCTTAAGTATCATAAAACTGGATATCCTTTGTGCAGGGTATTTCCTGTCCTCAAGAATTTATTTTTCAGCAGTATTATTGGCAGAAAGTCCACAAAATGGAAGCGGGGGGAGGGAAACTTGCACATTGCAGAAGATGAGAAGTTTCTAGTTCTCCCGTCTCGAGTGAAGAGAGGGGCTTTGGAGAACAGAAAAACACCCCCCCCTTATGTAATGGAGAACCACCATCATGCCCAGTAGCACATTAATGTTCAGTGGTTTGTATTTATTGCTGTCAATAATGTACAGCAATGAATCATTAGTTTCTTATAAAAATATGAGACTCTTGAACATTGTGATTAAAAAGGCATTTAGTTCCAAAGAGGGCTGAGTGTTGGGACAGGGATAGCCAAGATAAAGCCCTCCTGACTGACTTCCACCAGCCTCTGTTGCATGGTTTGCCTTTGCAAATTCGTAGTGAATTAAAGCCTAAATCATAAAGTGGGATTTAATTGGTTATTTGTGATCTGGTTAATCCCACAGTGCAAGTAAAGTGTGCTTGGTGTTGGTGCTGCCTGTTCCCTCGTGGACAGCAGGGTCTGCTGCCTCTGTAGCTTCCTGCTTGGGAAATACCTTTGTGGCACTGTTTGTGTATGTTTCCTTCTGTAAACTCCAGATAGAATTCACTTGATCTGGTGAATGTGGCTGCGTGTTCTGGGGTAGCTGTTGCTAACAAAGACCTGCAGCTATTAAATACAATGAGAGCTCATTGTTTACCATAAATTTCCCTTCGTGCTTGTTTTTGTGTTTCTAGCAACAAGTACTTTCCGAAAGGATCTGTTTGCCTGTGGACATATCTCCAAGTCAGCAACATGTATTTAGCAATTGAGTAGAATTCGTGGGAAGAATGCAATGTAATGAAGAGCTGAGGCATTAACAAAACACCTATCTTCCCTGTGCTAATAAAAAGAGAAAAGATTTTTGGTAGATTTGTGGCATTCTAAGGGTTTTTAGCTGGAATTCCTTTGTGGAAGCACAATGATTTTGGCGTGTGTTAAATTTAACTCCTTTTCTCTGCATCCCCAACACCCAGGGGGACACTTCCTAAAAGGACACTGAACTCACCCCGCTGAGATTGCACTTTTTGAGGCTGCAGTAACATGTTATAACAGAAATCCAAGTTGATGGGAGCCTTTTAGTCGTGGTGCAAAGATGATCTGGAATCTTTGGTATGTGCCAGTGGCAGGAGCTGCACTCCCTGGAACGCTGCTCTCCTGAGCAAGTGTGTGTAAGGCTTTGACATGCTGGCATTCAAGGCTCAAGGACACACTGGCAGCCTGCAGGATTTTGTAGCAGGTTAAATCCAGGAAAAAAGAGAGGGGGAGTTTGAGATTATTCTCTTGACCGCTCCAGCAGTTCCTTGAACTTGCTTATTTCTGACCATGGCTTAAGCATTCCAGGGATCTTAAGAGAAATGGAAGTATTTGTTCCCATTACAAAGCTGAACACATATATGTGTGCTTGTGTGGTGATCTCAAACCTCTGTGATCAGATATGGGGAGAGTAAGACCCGAATGTAGTGTGCAGGAGATGAAGCTGCAAAAGTAATCACCAGATTTATTGTACTGATGGAGATTGGCCTCACACTATTGTACTGAACAGAACCCCCCTGATTTTGGTTTTGGGGCCACTGACATGCCTTGGAATGCTAAAGTTTGGATCCAGCAGTGAATTTTGTCCCTGTTCTGCATATTCCTGTCTTCTTGCCATTGGTCAGGTTTCTTGAATGTGTTTAAAAAAATCTCTGTCACCTCTTCCTTGTGTTTGACTATGTGTTATGCTAAATTTAAAGTCTCAAGCCTTTATCCTGTTGTCTTCCATAGCTATTTATATTTGAGATGGGGAGCTCACTTGCTGTAATTCTACATTATCAGTCTGCCAGCGACTGAGTAACTTGATGACAAATGTAGATCCCTGTTACAGTGTCAGTTACAGATCTGACAGCTGGTGGTGTACAGTGTTAAACTGCACTAAATCATGTATTTTCCCACAGTGATCCTTCCTAGAGAGGAAAGGGTGACTTCTGAGAGTGAGGTTTCCAGTCTGTTAGCAGCTCTAAAAACCCTGTTGGCTTCCCAGCTGAGAGGCTGTGATGTGAGATGTCACCACGTTTCTGTGTGTTTTATCAGTTTTCTGTTCATCTTCAGGGATTCTTAATCCTCTTGCAACCCAGTGATGCTTGAGCATCACGTTGTAAGCAGAATGCAGTTGGTGATGGTGTGACCATTTTCTCCTTGTTTATTATTAGCCCAAGTTCTGTCTCTAAATAACAGGCAGGAGGCTCAATCCACTGGGGTTTGACACAAGAAGTAAATTAGTAGTAAAAATGTCACTCTGGTTAATTTTGCCAATTCAAGAAGTGTTCAAAAAAAAAGCTTAAACATTAATGCAGCTTGACATGTTCTTAATAATAAACATGTTTATAATCTGCTCAGTTTAGGTGAGAATGAATATTTCACCTCTTACTTCAGACCAAGTATTCTTCTGAGATTTCTCTACCACTGATGTGTATGGATGAGAAGGAGGAAAACTGGAGTCTCTTCAGCTCCAAATTTGAAGACAAAAGGTTGAACCTTTTGATGGAAGTAATAATAAATCTTGTTCTGTGCCTCCCTGAACAGAGGAGATGCTGAGGGTGAAGTGACTTGTAATAGTGTTGAAGTTTGTAGTATTCATTTCTGAGTATCTAAACTGCAGTGGACAGTGATGGTGACTTGGAGTGGAGCTGTAGCACAAATTTATGTGTGTTGCAAAAAGCAGTGGCTTTTTGAAGGGTGAGGTATCTCTGTCATCTGTGGGATGGTGAGGGGCAGTCTGTAATTTAGATTATTCATAACAGGGCTTGATGCAGCAATGTCCAGGAACACAGAAGGAGATTGGAGGAGAGTCTTATGGTTGAGGTTTCATCTGGGGCACTGGAAAAAATGAGTCAAAATTCACAAATGATGAGGGAATTTCCGTGGCATCAGGAGGAGGATGAGCTGCTGAACAGCTGTTTGGTGTTGGGAGGTTTCTCTGCATCACACAATTGCTCATGTTCTCAGCAGGTCAAACCTGCTCTGAACACCCAGGCTGCCTTTCTGTACCAACCTGGAGTTATGATTAAGGACTAGAAAGAGAAGTGGGAGGAGGAATATATTCACATGGGAGAGAGTGGAAGCGCTTTTTACTACTTGGATCCATTACTTTTGAGAGTGTTTATTAAAATTGTTGCCTGGACATGTCATCTGCCTCCCCTGCACAAGAGGAATATGCTGTAGTGTAGGTAGAGAATAATATCAGTTAGTTTTACTTATTTTTTAACCAGATATTTGCATCTCAAATGATGGGAAATAGGTGTTCTCCACGTAGAAACAAATGCAACCTGCTTGAATCTCTGGGACCTGTGAGACCTTTTGCTGGAAGAACAACTGGTGTTGTGGGTAGGTGTTTGTCACTGATTAACTGTGTACTGTACTGTTAAGGTGGGTTCTGTGTGGGCTCTGCACTGCCAAAATGTGACTGAACTGGGTCAGAATGTAAATATTAAAGAATGGAGGTTGAGGTTGTGCTGTACTTTCGGTGATATTGCCTGGGTGTTCCTGCTTGTTCACACAAACCAGGTGTGACTCGATAGAGCTCCCCTGGGAGGGGGATCTTGTTGGGTCATCTGTCAGTTTTACTATTCAGGTAAAACTGAGCACAACTAAATTTGACTGGGGAAGCTTTTTCCTTGCTCACATCCTGTGCTGGAGCTGTCAGAACCCTGCAGGCAAACTCCTGGGTTTGCTGATATTCTGATATTCTGCCTCTACTGTCGAAGAGAAGCTCCTTCCAACCCACATTGATTTTTCAAAATTTATTTCAATACATACATACTGTATTTTGTATATTTGACCTGAACTTAGTCTGTCATTCTTTGCTCCACCAGGATTTCTGTGAATTTCTCTTGCAGTGAGCCAAGTGAGATGCATGTCCAGGAAAAGCTGGACTGTCAGGACATGTGGTGAAATGCTTTATACTTGTGAAAGATGCTGCAGAAAACATCCCTAGAGAATTGGCCTTTCTTGTAGGTTCAGTCTTTTTCTCACTTGCCTTTCCTCTGTTGAGTTATGAGGCAGATTTTCTTATATTGGGAGGATTTAATATTTCATTCCCTCCTGTTCATTGGAATTCTGTGGGTGAACTCTGTACCTTGTTCCCAACCCTCCAAAACTCCTCCTTGCTGTTAAGGTAATTTTCTGCACTCTCATATGACCAAATCAAAGTCCATTTTTTGAAATTTGGGTTCACATATTTTAGGATGTAAATCTCTTTTTTTCCTCTGGCTTTCTGACATATTTGAATTTTTGAATTCTAGCTAGAATTAAAAAGGAAATATTTTTGGAAGAGCATGAGGATTTTTTTTAGGTTTTTCTGGGGGGGGGGTGGTTTTTGGTTGGTTTGTGTTGGTGGTGGGTTTTTTGTTTTTGTTTTTTAAGTTTCTTTCCAGAAAGCTGAAATCTAGTGAGTGGTTGTTGCTGGAGATTTATCACTGTCAAAGAGATTTTGTTGAGAAGGACCCCAAGATAAGCCCTGCTTTGTTACTGATGGTTTAATTGCTGCTCTGAGGCTCATACAATGGATATACCCCCTGTTCATAAGTAGGAAACAGGTTCTTTGTGCCAACCTGGGAAACAAACAAAGCTTATCTTTGAAAATGTGTGGAGCAGAGAAAAAGAGGTGTTTGGGGTGGAATCTGTGGTGCTCTGTTGGTTTCCGTGTGCCTTTGCCATGCAGGATGTGTCCCTGTTGTCACAGCCCTCTGTGTTGGGGGTGTGTGAAACACTCCCAGTAACTTGTGTTGTGTTTGGGCTGGGAGGGCTCTCAGTGAGGGGTTTGGCAGCAGCTTGCCCATGGCAACAGGCAGATCAGGGGGTTTATGGTTCCCTGCTGTTCTGCTGGAGTTGTGTGTTGTATCCATGGGGCTGAGGATGCTGTTATGGAGCCAGGGAGAGGGAGGGACAAACCCTGGTGTCTCACAGGTCAGAGATAATAGTGCATCTGTCTTCCTAAGACAAACTTCTACTCTTTGGATGAAAAACCCCTACTGAACCTTGCTGGTTCAGTAAGATCAGCCTTCTCATGGTTCACCTTGGTTTCCAAGAGAACAACTTGGAAAGGACTGCTCAGGGCAGTGGTGGAGTCACTGTCCCTGGAGGGATTTACAAGGTGTGTAGATGTGGCACTTGGAGACGTGGTTGGGTGGTGAAAGTTGACAGCACTGTGCTAAATGTTGAACTGTCTGGCCTTGAAGGTCATTTTCAACCTAAACAATTCTAGGATTCTTCCTTTCAGTGGATTTCTTAAATATATTTGAATAGTTTCTGTAGACTCCTGCACCTCTGATATTTGGTGTGCAGCTATGGAAATGGATTTCTCCAAGTGTAACAAGAGAAAATGTAACTTCAGGTACACCGGACATGAAGCTTGAAAGTTGGTTTGCTTTCTGCTGCTTGTCTGTTTAAGTTTTTTTGCTTGACTGGGATTGTGTCATTTAGAGGATGTGGGAAGTTAACTTGAGCTTCAAGGGTTTAATTGGCTTCATTGGAGCTGTATGTGCTTTTATCAATAGGGAAACACAGAGAAGCATGAACTACCCCTTTTTTGTTTAATAAATTTGCATTAAAAATTATTGCAGTTTGTGCAGGAATATACTTTACCTACTTCACTTATTGTCTTTTGTATGTGCCTCTTGACTCTCCATAGCTTTATTTGAAGCCCTTTAATTATTAAGCTTTTAAAATTTTACTTTTTGCAGAGTTGTGTGGGCCACCCAGGGCACAAAGGGCTGGTCTCCAAGACACCCAGGGTTACTCCTGTCCCTTTGCAGTTGTGGGTGTCCCTCTCTGTGCCATGAACCACCTGAGCTGCCTTCCCTCAAGATTAATTTTTCATGGGGGCCTGGTGTCAACTGTTTTATCCTCCCTAAAGGGAGTCTGTGTAGTCTTGGATGGTCACATCTATGTCCTCCAAGGTTTTTGGAAACAAGAAACTCTGCAGATATAGTGTATGAACACATTGTTTTCTCGTAATTCCTCCTCTTTTTTTTCTCTTACTTTCCTGCCTTTCAGCCTGAGTTTATAGTAGCAACAAGCTGCCTTAACTTCAGAGCAGGAGAAAACACTAATAGGATATTTTGGGTGATATTTTTTAATTAAAAAAGGCCAAAGAACCAAAAACAATGGGCTGCCTTTAGATTCACTCTGTCTGGGGCTGTTCCCAGAGGAGCCTGGCTACCAATGTGCTGGAACTAGAAGGTGTGCACTGCTTGTTCTGGGATGCAAGAGAGTTCTCATTGATCCTCAGAAGTTTTTCATTAAGTGGAAAGTAATTACCATGAGGTGTGTTCATAACCTTTCAGTACTGCTCTTACCTGCAAGCTGTAGTATCAAAGTAAATAGGTGAAATATTAGGAATTTCAATTAACAGAGACTTATAACTTAGTAATGAGTAACTCCTGTAACTAGTAGGTTTGGGTCTGCTGCCTTTTCATTGCACCCAGGGTGGGAAGAGCATCTGTCCCCTTGGCACTGTGCCTTGAGACTGCCTTTCAACCAAAACTACTGGGCTTGGTGCGGCTTTAAGTGCTGTTGGTTTCCCAATTCATAATACAAGCTGTCTAATACTGTGTTTATTATTATCAAAGAACAATACCAATTTATTTTTATTGAGAATAATTTTCAGCTTTCCATTGCCTGAATGATTTGGCAAAGAGTGGGAATTAGTTTAGAAGGGTGTAGATTCAGAACTAAATTGGATACAGACCACCTGAGTGCTGATGAACTCACTGGACTGTTCCTGCAATATCCACAGAACTTTAATTCTCCTTCAGTCTGTTAAACTGTGCCCCACTTCAGACAGGTAACAAACCCCAAAGGTTTTTCCCTTTTAAACCATTTAATAGGTAAGTTGAGCTCTGTAGCTGCAGCAGGTGCTATATTCAGCACTGAATTTTCTGTCTAGATAGAGACCCTTTGTCTTCCCACCTTAGAGAAAACGACCCCCCTTAGTGCTCTGTGTTTAGAGATGCAGTGTTTTGGACTCCTTGATGCTTTCTTTTCATTGGAGATAAAAATCAGATACCTGGAGTAGGAGAGGCTTCTTTCCTGTGAACTCCTGGATACCGAAATTGCTCAATCAAAAATGGAATAACAATTTGATTTGGTGTGTGTGGGGTTTCTTTCTTTGTTAGTGGGTTATGGGTCTTTTCTAAATGTAAATTCCTGTCCATCTCAAAGGCGGAGGAGCTTTCTTAGGTAGCACAGTATCTCCATTTCCATGAAGCAGTTTAGAAAAGTAACAACCTCCTGAAAACTTATTCTGTGCAATAGCAGAACTTTTTGATGCTGAGAAGTTCTGGAGGGATGGGGTTGGGGCGGTGGGTTTAGGGTTGGTTTCCTTGTTGATAATGCAGTTCAGGCACTTGGATCCTGTGAGCCCGATGATAATAGTGGGCTCAGCTTTCCTCCTACATGAGAAACCTCTCTGGGAGCCATCCAAAGGTGCTCCCTCGCAGGGGCTGCTCCGTGTGAATGCCTGTTCTTGGATCCCAGGGCTGAATGGGAGATCTCTCTGAAGAGCTTTCCCACCACAACACAATGAGCCACTTTGTCAGCGCAGCGTCAGCCCGGAGTCAGGTTAGCGGCGAGTGGCGACAGCACGGGAGTTTGTGTTGCACAAAGGTGTGCTGGGACCTGGTTGGAAGTGGGGTTTGGTATGTGTGCTTTTGGAGTGCTGCAGATTGATGTCAGAGATAGCCCTCTTTTGGTAGTTTAATTAGTGGTAAAAAAAAATAGAATAGAATCGCCACCCCGTTGGTTAAAGTAGGTTCCCCCGCTGCGCAGGAACGGCAGAAGAGATAACCAAGGTCTTTGTGATACTGTTGCAGGGAGATTATTATTTGAAGAGGAGGGTATTTATTGACAAATGCTATGCTTATCGACCTGTAACCATGATTAATACTCTGGCTATTGAATGGAGGAAGAAAGCAAACAGATGGAACATTCCTGTGCCTTGTATAACTTGCACCTTTGTGCAGGAACTTCTCTTCATGTGCAGGTTTTCCCCAAGGAGTTCAGTACTTAATAAAACTATTGAGAGCAGAAAGACATAACACAATGCCTGTGGGATCAGGGCTCAGAGTGTAGATGGGTGTAGGTCTGGAATGAAGGGGTTTGTTTCTCTTCATGCAAATAGTTGGAATAACCTGCTATTTGCTTGAAACGGTGTCTGAGCTTACTGAGTCTCTTTTGTGGCATTGTGAATTTTATTTGCAAATTACTTTAGTCAGAGGCAATACAGGGTGTAGAGAACCTGAAAAGGGTGATCGTTTTGTTAGGAAACATGCAATGTCTCTGCACAAAATGGCTCTTTGCCATTAGGGGACCAGTTTGTGCTGTGGGATGGAGGGTTGTTGGGGCACTGTCACCTCCATTCCTTGTCCTGGTACGTGGGGGATCACAGCTGGCAGAGCTTTGTGCTTTCCTGGTGACCTGTGCAGAGGAGGATGTTGTCATGGAATCACAGAACTGTTTGGAAAGGACCTCAAAGAGCCTACAGGTTCAACCCCTTGAAACTGTAGGGACACCTTCCCTAGAAGGACAGGGACAGGGACACCTCCCACTAGACCAGGTTTCTCCAAGCCCTGTTGAGCACTGCCAGGATGAGGCATCCACAGCATTGGCAGTGCCTTACAACCCTCACAGGAGAGAATTTCGTCCTGATACCTGATCTAAATCTGTCCCATCCTGTTTGATGTTAACTGTGGTGTTCTGGAAGAGCACAGAAGTTCTGAGTGCACCTGGTGGTGTGTTTTACAGCTGGTGATTGATTGGCACCCAGAACTCTCTAACTCAAGGATGGACAAGGAAGAAGGAATTAGTTTGAAATGTTAATTGCTGCTTGTATTTTTGGAAGTGCATAAAGTAATTTCGCTTAAAAAAAGAAGTAAGTTTCAAGTAGTTACTGTTTAAAGCAAGTTGTGCCAGAAATGACAGCACTAAAAACCATGACAAAAGACAATTGGCCACTATTGTGCAGGAAGGGTTAACCTCATCCTGTTGCTGCTTGGAAGAAGTGCTGTGAAATAGTGTGAGAATTGTGTGCCTGAAAACATCTCTCTTTTTGCAGCTCCATCCCTCGTGAGTTCCCTTTATCCCTTGTGATTAACACGGAGGAAGGTGAGGAAAGAAAGGTGTGAGGAAAAAGGAGGAAGGGAATACAAATAACAAGAATTACTGACTTAATTTTCAGATCGAAAAATAAGCACAGAAAACCGAAATGGTGAGAGTTGTTTGTTTACAAATTGTCTCTCTGTGCAGCTTGCTCTTCTACCCGAGCTGTAGCCATGGTGTGCTCATATATTTTGGAATTGATTTTGAGCAGCAGACGAATTTGCTGCTTTAATACTCTTTGCAGAAGTGAGGATGCTGTGGAACCATTGGATTAGCTCGTCTGCCCGTGGCTTTCTGCTCAGCCATAGCTAACACAAGGCTAATACGAGTTTTGGAGGTCTGTTTCACTGCTGGTGTGTTTTATTCCCTGGAGTCTGGTTCCATTAGGTTTTCACACAAGCGCAGCTGCTTTTGGGCACGTGCTCAGCCCAGCCCTGGGTGGAGTGGGAGGAGGGCGAGTTGGCTTTTCCTACAGGAGTTTTCACGAGGTTTCCCCCTGGAAAACCAGGGGAAAAAAAACAACCCTAGTAGGGTGAAGCTTTCCTTTGGAAAAAGACTCCTTTGTGTGCCAGCTTGCTTTATTCCAGCATTTCATCAGAGCTATTATCTGCTGATTAGTTGTACTTGCCTTGTGAAATAGGACACTCCTGGTTGATGCCGTTTGACCTGATCCCCCCATTCCTGATGCTCATTTGTGGTATGTGTTTGAAGTTACTTGGTTATTCCATTTCTTCCCAAGTTTGAGCTAGGAACTAATTTTTAACAGTTTTCCTGTTCCTAAATGACAAACCTTTCCTATGAGTGATACACAGCTGGTTAGATTGCAAAATTGCTGTTGTTTATGATAGTGGAGTTTCAAGCCTGGAAAACTTGAGGTCAGATTTTAGGTCTAAATAAATCCAAACTACTGACAATATCCTTTCCCAAAGCAGCAATCCAGAGGGTATCTCACACCAGTGTGTAGGAAAACCAGTGTTAACTTTCCTTGATCCTGTGTGGAATTGAACATTGCTGATAATTCCGTCTTCAGAGATGGAGTGTACCATGCACATTGAAATGTGTTGCTATTTAAAACAAACTAGAGGGGAATAAACCCACTGATGAATTACAGTGGTTGAGTTTTGAGGGGATGTTTATGCTTTTCAGCTTGCCAGAGATAGGACCCAGCCACTGGTGTCCTTGTGTCTGTGAAATGGCACAGAGAGCAAGCATTTTGCTACCTCTGCATGAAGTGCCAGGGGCTCTGTGGGTATGTGCTCCCTCTAATCTGCCTTCTTTTGTCACAACAGATTTTTAGAATTGCATGTATTTCTTCGAAATTGTTGGGAAGAAGCCTGTCTGTTTGGAGGCTTCCAGATTAATCTACCGTGTTTGCAATTAAACAGGGCAAGAATGTGTTCAGGTTTCAATGGCTCTTCAGACGGATGTGATTTAACTAAACTAATGAAGGCACAGCAGACAAGACAAATTCCAGACTGTTTGTGCCTTGACCAACCATCTGTGCACATACCTCCAGGTACTGCTCATGTCTCAAGAGGCTTTTCTACATGAACAATTATTACCACTCCTCTTTGAATTGGAGTGGCAAGCCATGGCAGGAGTCTCTTGAAAGCAGCTCAGTTTGCCGCTCTGCTTTTCAGTGAAAATACAATTGTTACCTGTGTTTTAATTAAATCTTAAATTTCAGCTTGCACTGTACCAAATACAGCAGGCAAAGGGGGCAGTGTTTGAGCTCCCTCATCTCTTGCATGCAAACACCAACATAAACAGGAATGTGCAGAAGGAGCACTCCTCATTCAGAGCCTTCCTCATGGTCACAGACCCGGCCTCTGTGTGTGCAAATAAATCTATAGGTGCATATTCTCTTTGTACATACTAGCAGTGTTTTTCCTAGTTATTTTTCTTTTTTTTTCCAAACATTATTTAAAATAGGTCTGGAGAAAGAAAGCACCCATTTCTTCAACTGTGTGATAACTAGCAGTGACATGATTTGACATACTGGACCTTGATATGGTTCTTGAATTGCACACATAAACTCCTGCAAAAATAACAAGGAGTTTTAAGACTATTTATCTTTATGGAAGAATAGCAGGTAATGGTTTCTGTGAATACTAAATGAATTTTTATTTTAAATCTC
>VYZS01067738.1:15834-54606 GCA_013400695.1 Neodrepanis coruscans | reverse complement strand
GTAATGAGTGTTTCTTTTTCTGGAAAGAGAAAATTCTTCCTTTTAAAGTTTACACTGTGTGGGCTTCAGGTATTTTCTCTAGTAACACTAGAATTGAAGGTGGGATACATTCTTAGTCTTCATGCAGTGTGTTCTGATCAGATGGAATACACATAATCAAGCACTACATGGATTTGTGGGTTTTTGTTGCACATTAAGTAAACCAAGGTATGGGGCTGTGTGAAGTATTGGAAAGCTGTCTGTCCTTGTTCTAGTACAACTTATGTAATTCCAGATGATTGTGATAAAAAAGCAGAACACTTTGTTCAGTTGTTCTTAATGGTCTGCTGCAGAGAAATAAAAACTGAGCCTTTGCAGAGAGCGGTCACAGGATTGAGTATTCAGAACTCCTCCTGCTTCTGCCAGGTTCTCTGAATTTGTCTGCCATAGCTGGAAGAGGTTCTTTGGCATTGTAAAAGACAGAAGGTAGGAAGAAAATCACAGAAAGAAAAATGTTCTTGGCTTTCAGCCCCATTAATAGAATGGATAAAGCCTTCTAGGAAAAGTAGAGTTGGGTGTCTTGGTGTAGTTCACACTGCCTTTGGAATTTCAGGAAAACTCTGATGTAATCTGTTGGGTCATGTTGGTTGACCATACATGGACATTGGGGTTTAGATAGTTACACTTTGTTCTTCTGTGTGTTTTAATTTTCTCTGTATCGCCATGTGCAACTGATTTATGTATTATGTATTACTAATTCACATATTGAATTAATTTAAGGAGATGGAGTCATCTTGGGGATCAGCAGAAGGCTGCAGTGCTGAATTGAAAATCAGGTTTGCAGCAGCAACTCGCAAACATCAAATGATTTGCAAGTTTGATTTGGGGACAGAAACATCAAACCTGGGTGGTTATTTGTTCCTTGCTCTACAGCAAGATGGGAAACTGTGATTTCCATATTCCTGGAGGTAACCAGACAGGGAGATGCAGCCTCTTGCTCCATGTTGGCATCACTTTGGTGTGTCCCAGCCAAACCCAGGGAATGTAGACGTACAGGAAGTATCTTTTCAAAATTTAAATATAGTCAGCTNTTTGTTGCACATTAAGTAAACCAAGGTATGGGGCTGTGTGAAGTATTGGAAAGCTGTCTGTCCTTGTTCTAGTACAACTTATGTAATTCCAGATGATTGTGATAAAAAAGCAGAACACTTTGTTCAGTTGTTCTTAATGGTCTGCTGCAGAGAAATAAAAACTGAGCCTTTGCAGAGAGCGGTCACAGGATTGAATATTCAGAACTCCTCCTGCTTCTGCCAGGTTCTCTGAATTTGTCTGCCATAGCTGGAAGAGGTTCTTTGGCATTGTAAAAGACAGAAGGTAGGAAGAAAATCACAGAAAGAAAAATGTTCTTGGCTTTCAGCCCCATTAATAGAATGGATAAAGCCTTCTAGGAAAAGTAGAGTTGGGTGTCTTGATGTAGTTCACACTGCCTTTGGAATTTCAGGAAAACTCTGATGTAATCTGTTGGGTCATGTTGGTTGACCATACATGGACATTGGGGTTTAGATAGTTACACTTTGTTCTTCTGTGTGTTTTAATTTTCTCTGTATCGCCATGTGCAACTGATTTATGTATTACTAATTCACATATTGAATTAATTTAAGGAGATGGAGTCATCTTGGGGATCAGCAGAAGGCTGCAGTGCTGAATTGAAAATCAGGTTTGCAGCAGCAACTCGCAAACATCAAATGATTTGCAAGTTTGATTTGGGGACAGAAACATCAAACCTGGGTGGTTATTTGTTCCTTGCTCTACAGCAAGATGGGAAACTGTGATTTCCATATTCCTGGAGGTAACCAGACAGGGAGATGCAGCCTCTTGCTCCATGTTGGCATCACTTTGGTGTGTCCCAGCCAAACCCAGGGAATGTAGACGTACAGGAAGTATCTTTTCAAAATTTAAATATAGTCAGCTTTCTAGACAAAACCCCAAATTTGAGTTAGTACCTGAAAAAAAGCTGTGGGTTAGTGTTTGGCAGTTCATATTTTTTGCTAAGGAAGAGTTCTCATATCCTGGAATGTGAACTGGCTCTTGGAGTCCTCATCTGGTGTTTTCTTCTATCGATGTTGTGAATTTGCAGGAAAAAAGGAACTGCTTGTGTTCAGACCTCACCTTTTTTGTATTAATCAACTTCACATCTCCCGAGGTAGGGGGAACGCTAGATTTTAGGAGAGGTGTGGAAGCACACCTAATAAATCTGTTTTAAGTAGGGTGGATGAGCAAATAAGCTCAGAAAGTGTGTGAAACCTGTTTCCAAAGGGTTTGGCTTGGAGTGAAGTCTGTCACTCTCATGGTATCTTAACCCTGTCTCATCCAACTCTCCTGGAGTGAAATCCTGCAAAAACCCCCTGCCAGTGGCCAGCTGTGCCTTGTAGCCAGAAATGCTGCTGGCATCATCTCTGGTGGGGTTACAGCAGACCTGACAAATACAGGAAGCCCTTTTTATTTATATTTTCTTTCCCCCCCCTTGCTTTCAAGTGAGGCAAGTGTAGACACAACTGTAGTGACAAACCATTAATAAAGCAAAAGGAATGCAGCTGTAAAACTTTAAATAATGACATGTAGCAAATAAACGTCAACATATTGGTTGTTGTGCCTGGAATGGAAATATTACTAGGAAAATATGTAGCTTCAAGCTACAGTCTGGCTTTTTTTGACTTAAGAAAGTAACATCAGTGTGATGCTTAAACTCTCCTAAAGCTGGGGCTTTCAGATTTGTATTAAATTAATGTGAATTTGGATTAAATGAATGTGTCATGTATTTTGTGGGGGGGAGCTCTACTCTGTGAGTTGAAAATAGCTCCTGTGAACGTTGTGTTCTTTAAAAATAATCTGTATGTATATATGAATATATATGTATTCACACATGGCAACTATAGATATATAAGTAACTACATGTATAGCCAGATTAGTTGGAGGTGCCACTGGCTATTGACTAAATTAGTCTGTTTCCATTGGAAGTTGCTCTCTGCTGTGTCCTCACGAATGTTCAGTATGAGGGTCTTTAAGTCCTTTTCTTAATTCCAAGCAGTTAAGAAATGGTTCAAAACTGGACATGTTCTTTTCCTTGCTAAGCCCAAAAACTGACGTTGTGCTGCTCTACTCCTTCCCCTTCACCCCCAAATCCCAACACCTGTGAATAGTGATTGTGGACTCGGGTCTTTCTCAAAATTAAAACTGTGTGCTGTGAAGTGATGAGAAGGAACAGCTTTAGGAAGAAGCACCAAAACTTCAGGGGGAAGATGTGTTGAGCAAAGCTTCTGGTCTGTCTGACATGGTTGGGTCAGAGCTTGGAGTGACTGTGCCAGCTCAGAGAGCTTGATCTGTGAGCTACAGGAATATTTAGTGAGTGTCCTTATTCCTTGCTCCATGGCTTTATGCACTGCAGAGTGGGTTATTCAGGGGAGTGGGGACAATAGGAATAAAACATTGCCAAACTCTGGGACAAAGCACTTGATGCAGACAGGAATTAGGACTTGAAACCTGATTGTGGATGCACATCCTCCTGAGAAGTTCTCAAGCTTCTCAAGGATTTCTGTCCTGTAATTGAGTCTCAGATAAAGGAAAGGATTTAATTTAAAGGTGGATGAAAATACATTGCCTCTGTTTATATCTTATGGAAGTGATGATTAGAAAAGTGGTGTTTTCACACAAATGAGAACACCAGAAAGAGCTGCGAGAGTTGTGCTAAATTGGGTACTGAGTTGGATTAAAATGCTGGTCTCGAGCTGTGTGGCTGGAGTGACAGGGCCAGGTTTGCACATCATCTGATAAACAAATGCACTTCCAGTCTTCTGGTTCCACTTAGATGTGAAGGGGCCCATGTCATAGCAGTGGAAACACAGATGTGATTCAGTCTGTGTGGGCACTGCCACCACTTTTAAATCATACAAGTGGTTCCTCTTCAGGAGCAGCTCCTGATCAGGCTGATGTTTCTGATCATCCAGTGGTTAATGTGCAGGTGATGGGACTTTGATCAGCTCTGGAAGAGTCTGAAAATGAAGACCATGTATTTCAACTAAAACGTCAATTTAGTTGTTAAGCAAAAAAAAAAAATTTAAAGAAATGTAAACCAAAAAGCCTGGTGGCAGCACTTGGGGGCTGAGCAGGTGTGGGAGTGTAGGATTTGCAGCATGAAGTATTCACAGAACCACATGCTCCCACCCTGGTGAGGTTGGCTGAGTTTATGGCCCTGTAGTCAAGTGCTCCATGTGGGTACTGTATCCCACAGCCCTTTTCTTGCAAGCTGGGATTTCCCTGTGGCTCTTTGCTTGAAAGTTCCCCTCCCTGTACTCTGGTGGTCTTGTTTCAGCTGATTACTTGGCTGTTACCAGTCACCTAATAACAGCCTTGTTTTGGATTTTTTAACTTGAATTTTGAAGGTATATGAAATTATTTGGGAGGGCTTTAGGATTCTCTGGCATGGGGGGTTACTGAGGAGGCTGCCTGCTCAGCACTGGACAGGTGAGATTGCTTTGCTCAGGAGTTCTTGTGCAGAAGATAACCAGTTATCTAGATAACAGGACAAACTGTGATGAGATCCTCCCTCTTATTCTCTAAAGCTGGGTTATTACCCCACAAAGCAGCATGAGTGTGCCCTTAATGCTGAATTAAGACTTGTCTTTACAAAGACAAGTGGTTTTAGTGATGCTCAGGTATCACATCAGGTAGCTGTGAAGGGGGAGGGTGTGCTGGGAGTGGTGTGTGATTTTTCACAAATCCTGAAGTGAGATGGTCATTTTCTGTTGCTCTGTCTATAATGGGGTGCTCAGAGCTTGGGGATGTGCTGTCCCTCCTGTTCCAAGAGAAACTTTAATCCTTTGGATCATGATTAAGTGGAATTCAGGCATCTGCTCTGTGTTGTAGTGGAAGTTCTCACTGTTTACAGGGCCCTAGAAAGAAAATTGATGTGTTTGGCTTTGAAGTGTGGCTATTGAGTGAAATTGCTGTAACATCTTCACCACCTGGGTGATGGAGTCCCAAGAGCTGTGGTAGCAAGCAGGGTGCTGATTTTTTAAAGAACAGCAAAGTGTCTCACCTATTTCATTGGTGAGGACTGAGGATTACAACTGTGGGGAAGAGTGGAAATCTGTCTAGTTGGTTTTTGGGAGTCTTGCACATACACTCGACCTCCCACACTCTTGATCCAACAGCTAAAACCCCTTCAGAGCCCTGAGCTCCCACAGGCCACCCTGATACAACAGCAGGGTCCTGCTTCAGTTGCTTGATGGCAAAACAGCCTCCTGAAACTCCAGTGGGTTTTTCCAGGCGTCTTTTAACTGTTGTTTTGTCTTGCAGGAAGTCTGTTGAGGAAAGTTCTCCATGAATGTACGTCACCATGATGATGACCGACCAAATCCCGCTGGAGCTGCCGCCGTTGCTGAACGGGGAGGTGGCCATGATGCCTCACATCGTCAATGGAGATGCATCACAGCAGGTCAGTGAGCTGGGCAGGACCTGCCTGGCTTAAACAAACAGCTCCTGGGCCACCCAGGGATTTTTTAGGACTTGGGGGAGATGGGTTTCCTTAGCGCTAAGGAGGGCAGAGCATTTCTTGCGATGCAGAACTCTGCACTGAAAAGATATTAATGGCACACTTCAAGCATGGCTTTTAGATTGGATGTGTTTTACTTCATTGAACACATATGCAAATAAAATAATGGGGTTGAAATAATGGCTGCAAGTGCTGCATGTTTGAGGGTTTTGCAGAAAGGTAGTTGTATGATTTATATGTGCTAGCTCTTGTCCAGGCATATTACTGGTATCTGTGATGAGATTTTAAGATCTTAAAATCCTTTAAAAAAGGAAAGTAACAAATAAATGGAGAATAGCAGTGGTGTTTGCTATTCATTGCTTACCTAATTGTACTGATCCCAGCAGGTACTAATTACCTTGTGCTTCATTAGAAGAAGCAGATATGAATTTGAGTGGGTTTTTGAAGGATGGCAAGCTTACATTTCCTTTAATTTTTTTTTTTTTTTCTGGGAGATGTTCTCTAATGAGCTTGATCAGAAGTTGGTGGAATGATTGTAACACCATAATAATCCCTTCATGTTGGGATACAGCCTGGAGGTTCAGGCTGGTAGGTGGAGGGCTCCCAAACATGTCATTGGGATTAAGGTTTCTCTTTGTAGAACATCTACCATAACAGTTTTTTTGTGTTACTCCATTTGGGTCCCTCCTGATGTGAGATATTTCAGCAAAGTATTTTCATGAAGGTAGAAGCAAACTGTTCTTCGTGGATCAATGTAAAATGTTATTCTCTTACTTCTCATTCTCCTTCCAAGCTGCATTTTGAGCTAGAGCAACCTCCAGAAGAATAATAATTTCTGCTTTCTTTGTAGTTTGTTTGGTTATCTAGATTCTCATTATGATGTAGATTCTCATTGCTGTGATTTATTAATTTTGAGTCATTTCTGCACAGTGTGCTTTGACTTGAAAAAATTGAAAAGGAAGGTTTTAATTGGTTGTGTTTATCAAGTCTAATATTAATATGTTTAAGTGAAGGAACCATCTTATTGATACTGATTTAGGATGATTATTCTTTAAATACATCCTTTTCTCCTTGCCATGTATGAGATCAGACTGTCCTATAGGTCCTTCTGTTTTGCAGAAACAAGTGAAGTGTTCTGAGCCTTCCTTTGAGGTTGGGCTCTAAGGCCAGTCTTTCCATTTCCCCATCCCTGATGATTCAGCAGCCTTGCTTGGCAGATGCCTCTGTTGCCTTTAAAGTAGTTCCTCAGGTGATGTTTTACTGGAGCACTGGAAGCACATTGCTCTTTGCTTTTGCTGTGGTGTTGCAAAGGTGACTCAGCAGAACAGTTCTGGGCCAGGTCCCTCTTCTGCAGAAACGTTTGCTGGATGATGCTGATAGTTCTCATCACCTTATCTCTTTTAAGTACTTGTAGCTGGAATGCCAGCTTTCTGAGAGACTTTTTTGGCCTCTAATCTGGATGTGCCCTGATCTGTTGCAAAGCTTAACAACCTCTGTGCTTTATGGTTTTCATTCTGTGCCTGAAGCTTTAGTTGATGTCTTTGCTTTTTAGAAGTGCAGTTCTAAAATGGAATGAAATTGGAATAAAGGTTTTAATCTTTGCAAATGGACTGTGTTATCAGTTCTTAACATGGTTTGTTGTAACAGGTGACTGTTAAGTGTTTGGAAGTGATTTATCTTGGTTACTTGTAAAGCAGGAACAGGTTTCAGAGTAGACTCACAGGAATGACTTCCTTAAGAAAGATGGTTTGTTATTCCATGAATAGGTGCTAGTTTTTTAAGGACATGTGCTTTTACAGGGTGTAATTAATCTCCATTAGAAGCTGGTGGTGAGAAAGCATCATAGCTGAGCTGGTGGGAGACAAGGTGTGTGTAGTTTTCCAGGCTCAGTGTGGCCAGCAGGCAGATCAGTGCCTCGTGCTTTGGAGCTGACAGAGTGGAGGCTCTGGTGGGATGCTCTGGGCTCACTTGCTGTTGCTCAACCTTATGTGTTACTGGATTTGTGAAGCCTCAGCTGTGCCAGCACGATAGAGCTGTGCCTGGAAATGCTGAGCTCTAAAGAAAAGCCTTTTCTCAAAAGACCCATTCTTAAAGATGTAGAAGAAAGGCTGGAGCTGGTTGAAACACCTTGGCTTTGGCAGCAGCCAGCTGGACAGCAATGCAAAAGGCCATTCTGCCAGTGAACAGTCCTGGAGTGTAAGGCAATTGCAAGGGAATGTTCATTTGTTTTATCTTGCTGAGGGTAAGTGCTGCAGAGCTGTAGAGGGCAGGGCAAGGAATGTCTCTGCTTGCTTGACAGTAATCCCATTTCCCTAAACTACCCCAAAATAGCATTACTAGCATTGACTTTTTTTTTTAGTTTCCCACACTTTATTTCCACTACTGCTGACTGTATTTAATGCTTTCATGTCCCTTCCAGAGCTGCTGCTTACTCTGTTTCTGCTTCTAATCCACTTGTAACTCTTTTGGGATTTGGGGAGTGATAATTAACCTTTTGGTCCAAGAATTTCGATGGTTTGCTGTAGGTACTCCACTGCAAGCTGTAAAAAGCTCTGCTATGGCACATCTCTACAGAATGTTGGGCAATTCAGTTTGGGAAGTTTTACCTGAGCTTGGTTTGCTGACTGAACCTGCAAAGGTGTTCCAAGTTTTCTGCTTGCCCACTCTTTGTAAAGGTGTGTTTACCAACCCTGTGGTTTCAATGTTTGGCTCAAGCTCAAGAACTGTACATAGTGCTGGGTGTGCTTGTTCTTGTCCTTTAGGGTCACATGCTTTCAATGAGGGAGGCAAGAGAATGTCTGAATGAAGAATAAGATTTGTACTTTCATGTAGCACAAGTCTGTGTCCCTTGCAAGTGCTTGACTGTACCACGGCATCTGAGCTGAGTAAATGAACTTTCTGCCAAAATGTAGAGTTGCTTCTTCGTGGTTTCTTGAATTTTTTTTTTTTTTTATTTTTACTGCTGNTTCAGTTTGGGAAGTTTTACCTGAGCTTGGTTTGCTGACTGAACCTGCAAAGGTGTTCCAAGTTTTCTGCTTGCCCACTCTTTGTAAAGGTGTGTTTACCAACCCTGTGGTTTCAATGTTTGGCTCAAGCTCAAGAACTGTACATAGTGCTGGGTGTGCTTGTTCTTGTCCTTTAGGGTCACATGCTTTCAATGAGGGAGGCAAGAGAATGTCTGAATGAAGAATAAGATTTGTACTTTCATGTAGCACAAGTCTGTGTCCCTTGCAAGTGCTTGACTGTACCACGGCATCTGAGCTGAGTAAATGAACTTTCTGCCAAAATGTAGAGTTGCTTCTTCGTGGTTTCTTGAATTTTTTTTTTTTTATTTTTACTGCTGCTTTGGCATGTGTTTAGCATGTGATAAATTAGGAAGTTCATGATCTGTCACTTGTGGGCTCTGGTGTCAAGAGCACTCATGGGACACTGAGCTGCTTCATGCCTCTTTTCATATCTCTATTTTCTATCCTATCAAAAAAAAAAGGTTAAGCCCAGAACACTATTTGAAGTATTGGCTTTTAAAAGTTTTGTTGTTTAAGATGTAGAGTGTTCCCTGATTTTTCTTACTGAAGAGAGGCTGGAAATATTTAGCCTACCTGCTCTTTTGTCACTGAGGAGAAATATGTTCCTTAGAAGGGAATAGTGAGTTGGTGTGAGTTCTTTGGTCTTTCTTGTGGGATAGACCTGAAATTTACTGGGATCTAGGGCACAATCTTTTAAAATAGACTACAGAATGGATCTAAGGTAGTGTTTTGGTTTTGTTTTTCTTGTTTTATTCTTCTCCCCAAAGATGCAATGTGTTTCAGAAGTTATGCACTGTAGAAATTGTAAATACAATAAATTTTCATGATTTAAAATGTGTGTGAGGAACCTGTGGCTGGATCCTGGGTGGTGCCTGTGGTGCTGTGCTCCTCATGAAGGATGATACATCAGAACAGGGAAGGGAAAACTGACCACACTGCAAAGTGCTTAGGGCAGGGTTTTAATGACCCAAACCAGTGCAGGGGCTGTTTGATTAGATCAAGGAAAATGTGCTTGTAAAGGGGAAATATTTAAAGGTGAGCACAGGGACTGTGTTGCATCACACAGATGNGAAGTTATGCACTGTAGAAATTGTAAATACAATAAATTTTCATGATTTAAAATGTGTGTGAGGAACCTGTGGCTGGATCCTGGGTGGTGCCTGTGGTGCTGTGCTCCTCATGAAGGATGATACATCAGAACAGGGAAGGGAAAACTGACCACACTGCAAAGTGCTTAGGGCAGGGTTTTAATGACCCAAACCAGTGCAGGGGCTGTTTGATTAGATCAAGGAAAATGTGCTTGTAAAGGGAAAATATTTAAAGGTGAGCACAGGGACTGTGTTGCATCACACAAACACAGGTGAATGTCATCCTACTCCCTGGTGCACCTGTGCTCACAGGTGAGCAGCCACAGAGCAGTTTGGGGGTGATGCCCTGCTTTGAGGGTGAATCTCTTCTTTGTGCTTAAATACTTGCATAAGTAAACCAATAGGATACAAAAATGTAGACAACAGCACCTGCCCTTGATCCTTATCAGGTAGCATTTCTGTCTTTGTGTTAGATTGTTTATCCACAGTATATATCATTTTATATCATAAAATCACAGAATGGTTTGGATGGGAAGGGACCTTAAAGAGCATCTCGTGGAAGGGACACCTTCCACTGGACCAGGTTGCTCCAAGCCCTGTTCAGCCTGTCCTTTAACACTCCCAGGGATGAGGCATCCACAACTTCTTTGGGCAACATGTTCCAGTGTCTCACTACCCTCCCAGTGAAGAGTTTCTTCCTAATATTTCATTTAAACCTGCCCTTTTTCAGTTTACATATTCCTGAACCTGAGCTTCAAGGATCTGAGCTGGCAGGATCAATAGTCTCTTTCCCAGCTCCCAACAGGCACAAAACTCAGATGTGGGAACAAGCAGGACATGAGTGACGTGTGCTTGGCTTGTCACGAAAACTCAGCTTGGATGTACTTTGTGCATTATAAATATTTATAGTAACTATGCAACTTAATAACATCACTCAACAAACATGGCTTTTGATAAAATATAATGACATTTTTAAATATAAAAGTGCACCATGGAGATAACAAGCTTTCTCTGAGGATGCAGCAGGTAAGGCTGGGCTTCAACACCGGCTGGATTAAACTGCTAAATTAAACATCCAAGTACTTTTTAGAGACAAGAAAAAGCCTTTGTGATTGTGCTGCTGACGCCCTCCTTGCAGCTGTCACAAGCTGCAGCTTTTTGAATGGGAGGAGGCCAAGGACTGGAACTGGGCTGGAGTGACCTTGGATAGCAGACCCCACCCTGGAGATGCTGCTGACCAGCCGTGTGGGCTCCAAGTGACTCTTCAAGTTCTCTGTCCTCTGTTGCCATCCCATAAATGTGCATGCTCAGGATGATGAATATTGGAAGAGCTGTAGGGCAATTAAAGATCATCTGGGTTTATTTTCATTAAAATGAAGACGTTATCTTTACACTTTTTTATTGCTTTTCTCAAATTTTTAATTAAAAACTTTAGAAACAAGGCGTTCTCTTGAAGTTCCCTTGGGTGAAAGGGGAAGAGGAAGGCTGTGTTTCAGGCTGCAGAACATGGTTTTGTTATTTATGAGGACGTGGGGAAAAGTAAATCTCAAAATTAGTTTTATATACTTAGTGTGCATAAACAAAAGAAGTCGCAGTGTGCCCTGACATTATTTGTCCCAGGCAGTTGGGACAGACTGGGGGAGTTGGCTGGAAGATTTCCAATATATCATATTTAGTGTGTGCTGGCTTTAATGATTTGTCCTCAGCTCTGCAGCTTGTTGGTTGGTGCTTTGCAGTTGCAAACTCTTGGGATTATGAGCAGCACGGGGTGAGTGTGGAGGGGATTGTGTGGTGGGATGGGTTATGAGGAAAACACCAGTGTGTGCCATCCTGGGGAGGGAAGAGGCTGAGGCTGGGTTGCAGCCTGATGGAAGGGTGTGCCTGTGGTGTGGGGCAAGTGGAGGGTCTTTCCTGAGGAGCCTGGTCAGTGCTCCTGGGTTGGTTACATGTGCTGACTGTCCTCCCTCTGTGCCCAGCCCTTGCTCCAGGGTTGACCCACATCAGTCACACACTGGCTATTCCTGTTTGCTCCTGATATGGCTGCTTTCCCCCAGCAACAGCCTGTAAATGTTTGCTGCTCCAGAGATGCCTAATTTGAGCATGTGTCAATAAAGGATTATTTCCATATCTATAACATTTTAATAGGTTCTATATATAAAGTGCCAGGCTCTGCCCATGGGCTCGTGGTAGAAGGTCAAAGCTGTGTGGTTGCTGCCCTACAGGAAACTAATTTGTTGCTGGAACTATTTGTTTGTGTTAAAAACCTGTCTGATTAGACAAGGGTGATGCTACTTCCTTTTGACCACCATAAGCAACAGCTGTTATTAGGGATATCTTTTTTAACGTGGAAACACAAGGAATTATTTCTAAAGGAGAATTGCAGGTGTGCTAATGTGGAAATTTGGGCTGGTGATGGGCTCCTTGGACAGGAATTGGTAAATCATACCCTTCTGATCTCTCTGGCATGTGCCCTGTGTAGGAAGAGGAGTCGCTCTGTCCTTTATCTGCTGTTAAACTCAGCTCTCTGCTTTAGGAAAAAGATGGAGCTTTTCATGTAGGAGGCATTGGTCTAGTCAGGGTCTGTACTTTGAGGAATTGGACCAAGTTCTTCCAAAGGTGTAGAGGTGTGTGAGGACTTCTGATTTGTGTTAATCAAATATAGAAAAACAGCTTTAGGGCTTTTGTTTTAGACATAATGCAAATGAGCTGATGGAATATTTTCATGATTCTTTGCCTCTTTGTTCTGGATTCTGATTTGTTAGTTGTTTTTAAGCTGCATGACACTGCTTTGCTCTGCTCTTCTTTTGACCTGATGCCCATATCCTGTTGTGGATAATTCATGCCTATTCATAGCAAAAGAGCACTTAAATGCTGTCACTTAAATGTTGATTGTTCGGAGATTAGGGATGGAATGGCTTTATGCCTCTTATCTTTTCTGAACCATTTATTGTGCTCTGTGTGCTGGATCAGATCCACCCTGATCAGTGCTCCCTGAGAAGTGATTGTTGCAGACAACATAATGGCTTTCATATGTCATTTCTCTGATTTCCAGCTTCTGCTTTAAAAATGTTGCTGGATAATGGGTTTCTGTAGGATTACTGTAATTCAAAAGGTCATCTAGGTAATAATTATCTTATGCATTTGGCTTAAGGAATTCAGAAACACAACATGAATTCAAATTCTGTCTTTCCAGATAGAATGGTTACGTTTTGCTTGCAGATGTCCCAGAATATAAAGACCAGACCTAAACTTGGAAAAAAAGCTTTCACAAAATAAAGTCAAGATTAATCTTGGTATCAACTAAAAATTTAATTTACATCTTGATTGACCTTCTGATAATGCAGTTAGCAAAATGTGTTTAATGTATTTTATGAAAGTTTCACAAGCAGCAAGATGGAATAAATGGTAACTAGTGCCCAGTGAAACTGTCCATTAAAGAAAGAAATCTAAATTGTAAGTTTTAAACCCATTGCTTCAGACACCAGAAAATTAATAAAGATGTGTACAACATACCCTGAACTGGGACATGGTTTTGTGCTTCCTGGTGTTTGTAACATTGCCATCACCTGCAGAATTCAGCAATGGGAGACCAGAATGATTTTATTTTTAAAAAAATTGTTTGTTAACACATTAATAGTTAATTACTGGTTCTGTGTGCAGCTGTTGAACTGTGTGTGTGTCTGTGGATTTTGTTTAACTGAGATCTGGTATGTGTAAGACTGAAGGATAAGTTTTAAAAAATGTAACAAATCAACTTCCCTTACACAGCAAAATACTTTTATTCCTGTGAGCTGAAAATCCTGGTATGGGTTGTTACTGCCTTCTGGAGTTTGTGTGCTCTCTGTTCTTCAAGTCACTGGCACATGAGATTTATGTCCTTAGCTATCAACATTTTGCCAAGTTAAACACACTTTGAAGAGTTTGGTGTGGAACCCAAAGCCTTAATTCCCACCTGTACATAACCAGGTTACATCTTTATTTCAGCTTTAAAAACATAGACAAGTAGCTGGGCTTCAAATCTCCACCTGCTCTTGTTTCCTGCTGGTACCCAAAGGTGTGATGTACCAGCCTGTTCATTCCATGCCCCTCCCAGAGAAGGGATAATACACTTGTGTTGGGGAAACTCAGTTTTTGAAGGTCACAGTGAAACAAATGTGTTTGCTTTTTCTTCTTTCTGCAGGTCTTTTTCGTTCAAGTTAATCCAGGTGAAACCTTTACAATAAGGACTGAGGATGGAACCCTCCAGTGCATCCAGGGTAAGAGGATACACCAACATGTGGATGAGCATTGCTTGTGTTATGGAATTACCTGTTTTGTCATCCCTCCTAAAACCATGATAAGCAGTTCTGAAAATCCACTGAAGTGCTTAGGGGTGAGAAGTTGCAGACGTGGCTGCTTTATGAATTCTAGGACTTGTAGTGTCTCAGAATGAGTCATGAACTTCTTGGAAGTCCAGGCAATTTCTCTCTGTTCAGTTTTTTATTAGTCCCATCTTGCAATCTCTGCATCTTTTCTTTCCCCCCCACCCCTGATTTAAAAATGGAGAAGTGGGTGGTTGTTGCTTGAAGTTCCATCCCCATGGAAATGATGAATTAATAGTTGTTTGAGATAGAGGTTACAGAAGCTTCCCTGAACACCATCCAGGATTATTTGGTCTTGATGAGCAATAATAACAGCAATTTAAAGCTGCTTGTTGAGATTTATAGCCAACATGCTGTGTGGTAAGAAATTGGTCCATGTAGCAATTAACAGAGGAATAAAGTTAGCTGCTCCTTTTATTTCACATGAATGCTTATTCTGGCGTCGTACATTAAAGATTTCCATTACAAATATAATTATGACACCATTTATTTATAATTTTGTTCTTGCTCAAAGTGGTGTTCATACAGTATATATAAATGACTGCAACTTGAAACCTCCTGGTTCTGTGTTCCCAGTAATTTAACATGTTTGTGCCAATGGAGCTTGTTTGGTACTCATCAGCAGTCTTTCATAAAATTGATTTAGAATTTGTAGCATAAGATTGTCTCCTTTTTTTTTGTATACACCCTTAAAGTTCAGTCTGAAAATTCTTGATATTCTTTACATGCTAAAACTTCAAATCCTACTTCATTGTAAATTATTTTTATTGCTGAAATAAGTACATGCTTCTAACACAGAAGAGCACCTGGCTATTGCTGGGTTTTTTTTTTTATTTTGGTAAAGCTGTTTTCACAATGCAATTGTGGAACTTAAATAATAGTAATAATGATCTATTGCAGAAGATGCAGCCAGCAAATATACCAAGATTGGTATTTGTCACACTTCTGTTTTTCTTGTGGTCTGAGGTGATTATAAATACAGGCTTATTTCTGTGCAGTCTTTTTGGAAATTACACCCCCCTTTTGCTCCACAGAACTTAGTGCCTTTTTTTCCCTGTGATAGAGTATTTTGTATCTTTAAAGGTTAATGTATTCCCTATATGTAGGGCAGCACTGGGACAGTAGTGATGCATTTTCCATTGCTCCCACATTGCACTATGATTAGCAAGACACAGTAATTTTAGCCGTGTTAAGGCAGCAGGAAGGTCCGTCTCTGGGCTGTGCCTGGGAGCCTGTGGCTCCCTGTGGAACGGGTGATGCTCACTTTTCCCTTGGTGCCACACATTCAGTGTTATGACATAAGATGTGCTTGTAAATGCTCACAGTGTGAAGGACTGCTTTATTATAAATTGGGTGATTCTCCTGAGTTCAGGGAGTGAACACTGTTAATAAAAACTTGAGATGTCATGGCTTGGTTACACTGAATTCTTCAGGATGTACGAAAGCTGCTCTTCCCTTTGCCGTGTAACTGTTCTGCAGGGACAGTAAATTTTGCTTATGTAGAGTTTTAAATATTTAAATATTTTTTTACATATGACTTTTTGAGAAGTATGAAATCTGCAGGTTGTGCTCCTGGAGCCTTTTGTGGATCCTGTGAGCCACCACTTGGTGTCCAGGACCCTGTTTGGCCCCACAGCTGTGGTGTATCTGGTGGTGGTGCTTTAGAGGACTGAGGCAAAAACAACTTGGACAACAGAGACTTAGTGTATTTTCATTTGCTCCCTCAAGGTTGGAAGAAAGACACTTGTTTGAGGAAAACCTCTGTGGAACATCCTCCTTTTTAAACACCCTGAAGTGTAATTAGCCAGTAATTGAGCAATCACTGTTTTAAACCAGAAAGAATAGATGCATGTTTGGACATCTCTGATGTTTTGGAGGAGTGGAAAGATCCTAAATGCAAAGCTTTTTTCCAGCTCTTTGGGGCTGCACCAATAGAGTAATCAGTGAGAGCTTTAAAAATAAAAATACCCTTAACAAAGAAATTCTTCCCCAAATCCTATAAAACTGGAAAAAATGTGTACTTGTACTTGAAGGTACAATGTGTTACAGCAAGTGCTCTCTTCTTTCCTGTTTTCTGTTTGCATGTAGCTGGAGGTGACTTGTTTAAGACATTGATTTAGAAGCCACATAGATCGGTGTGAGAGGTTGGATTAAGCAGCTCTTTGAAGTGATGGTGACTGGGAGAAGTGCAGCTGGACAGTGGGCACGGAGAGGGCCTGTGGTTTCCTTGAGAGGACCAATTTAAAGTGGAAATAAACTTTAAAAATTACAATAAATCTGGTCCTTTGGAGAAATTGAGCCCTTGAGTGCAGAGTCCCCATGTTGGGTTATTTAGGGAAATGTCTGAGTAGTTCTGGGTGCTCTCACCAGGACTTGAGTCATCACCTGACTTCTTCAGGGTTTGCCTTCTCCATCCCACGTGATAGAAGAGATGCTGTGGTATGTGACTTTTGTAGCCTTTGTAACAACAGCCAAATAAAGGGATAAAAAAGGGGAATGTTGGGGATTAATGGAGATTAATTTTTTAGTAGTTGCTGAAAGCTGAACCGAGTAGAACCCTGAGACCTGACACTGCCTGTGCAGACAGGAGCCATGTGCTGTTCAACACCTGGGCGCTGGCTGAGTGTTGTGGTTGGCCACCTGCTCTGCTGTGAAGTAGCAACATATAAAGCACATCCCTTATTTATGTCTGATTACATGGCTCTTTGTTCCTTCTAAGCCATGTGTGAGTTAATGACAAAGTATTAATGCACTTCCTCTGACACTCCCATTATCCCTGGGGAGCAGGGGAGGGAAACACCCAGACCGAGATCTGGGCTCTGGCTGCTGAACTCTGCCTCTGAGAGTGGGTCAGGGGAGGCTGATTTGGAATTAATTCAGTATCTTTGAGAGATGAAACATGTGTGTGTGCTGTATCATTAGTATTTTAAAAGCTGCTCTTTATATAAAGTTTTGACAGGTAATAACTACTTCGTAAATGTGTCAATACTATAAATACTTCATTTCCTGTTCACATTTTTTCACTTAATTTTTCACAAAGTCAGGGCTTGACTGCAGGGAAAGGACAAGGGCAAGGCATATTCTCACCCATTTCTTTGCTCAGCTATTAACTGTGGACCTTCTATTTCCTTTTTATGAAAGATTGCTGCTAGCTACTGCTTTGGGGTAAAACCACACTAAATGAAATATGGGAGAGGGTGAGGATATGGATCTGATCAACTGCAGAATGGAACTGAAACAGCTTCCTGTCTTTAAAGAAAATATTCTGCTTTCTAAATTTCAGAATAAATAGATCCCAGGTGAATGTGACATGTTCAGGAAATTCCCTTTTCCCTCGTGACTCATTGAAGACTTCTGTTTTTAGCCAACATCTTCAGATCTTTGGTAGGAACTTCTATTGCTGCCTGATAATTGTGCCATTCACACTTGAAAAATTCACAGTTTGTCCATAATTTGGGTCAGTGATGCTCTACTTTAGAATCTGTTCAGAGCTTTTTCCATCCTGGAAGGCAGTAATGCCAAGCTGTCACACTCACTGTGGTCAGAATAATATGGACAGAATGACTATTCTGGTGCCACTTGACCTTGCCTGTCACTTGTGTTGAAAATACATATGTACAGAGTATGCAGACTGCATGAAGCTTCTATCCATTGATAACACAGAATTGCTCAATTATTGCTAAATGTATTTTTTGTTTCCATCCATCTGAATGGTCTCAGACTGGGTCTCGTTTTCTGCTACAAACCAACCAAACCAAGTTTTCTGTTCCCTAATTTTCTGTACATATGTAAACCTGCAAAAAGCCTGGAGTGAGGGTAGAAGGAGAGGTAGCAGAAAAGCAGCTGGCTGAATAAAAATTGGAATTCCTGGTATATTCTGCCTAACCCATGCTGCTGGAAATGCTCTGTTGAAACTCACTTCTAGTCTTTGTGTAGTATCAGTGCAAGGCTTGGAATAGCGAAGCACCAAGTTTCTTTGAAAAGAAAACAAGTGTGCTGATGGAAAGAAACTATTCTTTAATTCTGGCCTTGAACAGAGGGAATTCACCCTTGCATAGGGTGAACAAGGCTCTGCATTAAATGGGCTTTTGTGGTTTATTCAAGGACAAGGTACAGATGTGCAGTGGCATGTGGAGCTTGTAGCTATGTTGAACCATAAATATGTGTTGTAGACAAAGCCCTAAATTGCCTTTGGGTCATTACATTTTGAAATGAAAACAGGACGAAAACATAGACAGTTTACTAATACTGATATTTATTTCAAGTGATGTTCTCAAGTATTTTGCCATTGAGGCTGAACTTGAAGGCCTTGCTTGTTCTTATCTTGCAAAACAAAGAATGCAAGACCTAAATTTCAGTGCTGCTTTTTCTGTGGCTCTAAAATTCAGTAACTTGAGCAAAAGGCCAGAAGTATGCAAAAAATCTAGCAGTGGTTTCTCAAATGAAAGATTTCCTGGAATTATTATTCCTTTAATTTGGTGAATGGGTGTGGTTTGGTGTGTTAATGCAAAGGAATGGATAATACTAAAGGCTGAACAGTTGTATATTTGTGTAGGAAGAGTGTGTGTGTCAGTGAAATAAGGCTGTTGGTATAGTCTGAGCAAACCAAACAAAGTCTGTTTTTTTTTTTCCCCTCTATGGTATGAGGTTGGAAATGAGGAAGTGAGTCAGTTTCTTGCAGGGAAGGAAAGAGTTGAAAATAGATGGGATGTGGTGTAAGCAAATGAGAGATACCTGTGATGTTTGACTGGTGGAAACAAAGGCACCAAGAAGAGAGTGATGATGGGCACACACAAAGGAACTGTTCAATCACAGAATCACTGAGTTGTTTGGGTTGGAAAGGACCTTAAAGATGGTCTCATTTCAACCCCCCCTGCTGTGGGCAGGGACACCTTCCACTATCTCAGGTTATTCCAAGCCTCATCCAACCTGGCCTTGGGCACTTCCAGGGGTGGGGCAGCCACAGCTTCTCTGGGAAACCTGTGCCCAGGGCCTCCCCACCCTCACAGGGAAGAATTTCTTCCTGTTTAATGTCAACCAGCCTTCTTTCCACTTAAAGCCTTTACCCTGTGTCCTGTGAGTAAATGCCCCTTTCCAAAGTCCCTCTCCAGCTCTCTTGGAGCCCCTTCAGGCACTGGAAGGGGCTCTGAGGCTTCCCTGGAGCCTTCTTTTCTCCAGGGCAAACAACCCCAACTCTCAGCCTGTCTCTATAGCAGAGGTGCTCCAGCCTTCTCATCATCTTCATGACCCTCCTGTGGGCTCTGTCCAACAGGTCCATATTCTTCTTACATTGGTGACCCCAGAGCTGGGTGCAGTACTCCAAGGTAAGGTCTCACAAGAGCAGAGAATCACCTCTTCAACCTGCTGGTCCCATCTTTTGGATGTCAAATCAGAAGTTGGGGGCGAAAGAAGCCTGAGGAGGTGGAACAAAAAAAGACAGGCTCACATAGCTGGTTGTGTTTGCAATGCTGCAAGTTTACCTGGTGCATCAGGTGCTGAAAGTGCCTGTTCCATTGCTCTGCAAGTGCAGATGTTGGGTTGCTCATCAGTGGACCTGGCATGATTTCAGTCTGAGATGAAATAACAGCAGTGCCTGAAATCATGTTGCTTTGGAGAGGTTTAGAGAAGGCTGGAAATAAAGAGTAACTGGTGAAATCTACAGGTGGAAGATTCTTTGGGCCCTTCAGGGCAGGCTCTGCCTGTACAGTGGTGAGAGCCACAGGCTGGGTCAGTCTGATTCAGTACCTTGTTCTCTCCAGAGCATCTGCTGAATTACCAGAATTTGGCCCTTGGTTCAGTTTAAAGAAATAAATTTATGAAAGTTTTCAAAATACGCTGCAAAGCATTGCATTGATTGAATTCTGCACAGCAGGAAGAAACTGTCCTGTTCCACTTCTGTCTGATGGTAGTTGGGAAGTGCCTGTGGTCAGTCACACTCCTGGGACATGGGGAGTGCTCCAGGGCACTTGTGTGCCAGGGTGCACAGGAGCAGGGCAGGGTGGACGTGCTTTGGCTGAGCAAGGGAAGGGAGGGTGAAACGCAGGGTGAGCTCTGATTTTGTTTCTCCCAAGTGTTTTGGCCCTTTCCTACGTGCTCATGGGCAGGCTGGTTACACAGGGTGGAAAACTTTCTGTAGGAAATGTAGTTTCAGTTCAGACTGTTTTGGTCATTAGGGTTTGGAGCAAAACTGTGTGGTGGTGGTTTAAAATGCAACTCTTTTGGTATTAAGTAGCTTTTGGATACACTTTGTTTATTAAGTTTTGGCTCAATTTCTTTCTGTTTACCAGTAATGGCCCTTCTCACCCTATTATGTTTTAAAACATAGTTCTTACTCCTCTTTTATGTTGTCTTACTTGACTCGTCGTACTTGGTGTCTGGATTTAATATTTGATGGGAAAGCCAGGCCTGCAATACCCATTGGTCTCCTTGGTGTATCAACACGTTTAACTGAGTTTTTGATTTATTGAAGTTCCTTCTATTAATATACAAATGAGGAATTAATTGCACAAGCCTCCTCCAGAGCAAAGCCATGGTCAAGAACTCTCATCTGGAAGAATCCCATGTCACTGTAATTCCTGTCTGAGCAGCCTTTGTTGTGTTGGCCAAAATATTTGGGGTTTATATCAACAGTCAGTCTCATCCTTTAGAGACACTGTCACCATCTTTGGTGTGTCCCCAGGCTCAGCTCTCTGGCACAGGCATGTCCCTAGACCTGGGGCTCAGTTGTGCCTTTCCTGTTGGGATGTTATCCATGGTGCACTCCATGCTTTGTCAAAGGTGTAGCTAAAAACGACCAGTTGTTAATATTTAATCCTATAATCGTAACAGAAATTGTCATTTTCACATTGTTGCCCAATTATTAACCAGAAAATAGTAGAATTTGCAGTGGAGCCTTTTATTCTGTGTTATTTTTGGTATTTTATCTGTGTGTCAGGGATGGACCCTTTGGCATTTTAGTGTTTGGTCACCTTATAAAACTCTGGTTCTGCTGGTGTATTCTATGTCTTTCCATCTGCAGTAAATAACTTCCAGGTTTTTATATCTTTGTGAAATTTGTGTTGAAATCTAAGAGAAGAGAAAGCAAAGGGCTCTTTCCAGCTTAGATTTTTCCCATGTTGTCAGATCATACCACCATTCTCTGTTCATCTCATGGGCTTTGTTTTTATCATACTACAATCAAGTATAGGAAACCATGTTAGAAGCCAAGAGTAAACAATGGGATGCTTTGTTTACTATGGGAATAATCTCAGCTTCTCCATTTTAAATCTGCTAATGCTAAGAACAATCATGGAAATTTATTTTGCATGTGTGCTCTTAAATCTTGAACCAGATGCACCTGCACTAGTAGCTTTGCTGTATGGAATATCTGCTCTCTTACAGTTGGTAACTGTTATTTATTATATCTCCCCTGACACAAGAAAAAAGAAAGAAGAAACTCAGCACGTAGCTAAATTCTCATTTGGCTTAATCTTTCCAAGTCCTAAAGTTTGACTGTTTTTACTGTACATGCTGTGAGGAGAGAAGAAGAGAGTGATACCACGGAAACTGGGAATATTTGGGAAACACTGAGTTTTCTGAGACCCTTGCTGGCAGTCCTTATCCACCTGTGAAGGAGGGATGGCCACAGTCTCTGCTGTCCCTGGGGAAGCCACTGCCCTGCAATGGGACCTGGTGTCCTGCTGACGTGGCCTCTGGGTAGAGGAGCTTTGGCAGAGGAGATGGGCAGGGGCTGAATCACCAGCAGGGTGAGAAATAAATTAAGACTTCAACCATTCCAGTTTGCACATATATAAAAACCAAGCCTCCTGCTTCCCAGCAGAACAGCACCTAAATGAGCAGACAAGTAGTTCATGAAGTTTGTCCTTTGGTAAAATGAAGAGGTTTTTTGGTTTTGTTTTTTTCTGGAATGTCTAAGAATCTGCTGCTGGGAAATGCATTTTTTGCTGGAATTAGGACAGCAGACTTGAAAGACAAATGTTAGAACATATGGTCTGGGCTATAATTTCAAACTTTTTTTGGGTTTGTGAATATGCAGGACTTGTGTTTGGGGTTTGTGTCTGTCCTTATTTTACTTGTGTGAGTGTATATATATATATGTATATGTATGTCTGACAGAATCACGTTCAAACTTTAGAAAGGCTGTGTCTCTGTCAGTTTTTAAAGGGCTCCTGTTATCTCTGGATCTCCCCCCAAAGCACAGGGGTGCTGAGTGAGTGGATGTGTGCCTACAGGAATGCTGGAGTTGTCAGTGTCAGCCTTGCTCAAAGGCAGATAATCCTCCAAGTGAGGACCCAGTGCATTCCAGTTAATGGTGTCAGGATTTTAAACTCCAAGATCCACATTCTTTTCCCAGTCTGCTTGGGCTACAGGCATTGCAAACCCATTAGTCAGTGCTTTAGTCTTTTTGCAGTGTAATTAGTACAGCTGTAGTCCATAGCAGAACAATTGTAGTCATCTTAATCTGAAGCAATCAGAAGAGTCACAAAATTATTCCATCATCTTTATTAAATTGTATTATTCCTCCTCACAGCAAAATGTTCAGCTTCCTATACTTTTTATTCTTTAACCTCTACTGGTTCATGTTGGTTTGTTGATGTAGGAGATGTGGATTGTCCCTTAGAATCATTCATTATTTCTATTTTTGAAACAAATCTCAACATAGATAAGTAATAATAATGAATTGAATTGAAGTGGTAAAGAGTGTAAATTGGATTGTTGATTTTTCTAAATTTTAAATTGCATTTATTCCCACCATAAAAAATAAATCACATAGTGGTTGTTGAAAGCTGTATTGAATCAGCTGTTGATTCTGCCATTGTCAGATTTCTTGGGCTGGGTAACTTTCACTCTCTGACAGTCTATATTTAGATACAACTTGTGTGATCATATCCTTAAGAGTCCTGTTTGTTCCTTCAGCATTTTCTTGTGGTCACTGCAGTGGGGTGGTTCTGTCCCTGTGACATCAGCAGGTCACTTTCTGTGTCATGAGTTCATTTTCATCAATACAGGTTTGTAGAATAATGTTATTAACAGGAACTAATTGCTGAGTCAGCTGTGTAATGAAAGCATCACTGCCTTCAAAACAAAAAGGAAAGAAAAAAACCCATTCAATCATATTATCCAGTGTGAAATTGCATAACTTTGGACAACCTCAAAGTTGTAGAGTGCCACACAGTCACATCAGTAACAGTTGTTTGAACAGTAAATCTAGAATCTGACTTAGTATTTCAAATTATTTAGTTCAAATATCCTAAAAACTCATTTAAATACAGGGCTTAATTTTGATTTTTCCTTTCTTTGTGGATCAGAGAGCATCAAATACTACTTAAATCAAGCTACTCATGGAGATGAGTGGGAGTTCTGTTGGTTTTTTTCAATGTTAAACAAAAGACCAAATTCTGTCATAATTCGTTCAGTTCAGTTTTTTATTAATGTGCCCCATGTGTTGTGAGGTAAAGCTGCAGGGTTCTGCTTTGTTTACGAGCTGTTTGATTACTGCTTATGACTTCTTGACTTCTTGATTATATTATTAACAACAGTTTTGATGCTGTGTTTTATGGTTTGTTTTCTTTCTCCTGCAGCTTTTTTTTTTTTTTCAAGTTTATTCCTCTTGTGTCTGTTGTGAGTTTGATGGGGGAAGATTGGAGTGTAGATGGGTTGTCAGAAGCAGTGCCTTCCTGTCTGGGTCGATGTTAATTTTTTTGGCAGTAACTCCATAGGAGATTTTAAACAATATTTAGTGGCACAGAACTACATTAACTCAGTGTGCATGGGAATGACTGCAAATTTTTTATCATCAAGGTTTATTTTTGCTTCTCCTGACAAGTGCAGGGCTCGTGACCCTGCAGGTATGGAAGAAGGAAGCCGAGAAACCTGTGCAGAAACCCTGGTGTAAGGCTTTGTCAGCAAAGTCTGTTCTCATTGTTGTGCTGTAGGAAGGCTTTGTTATTGCCTGTGTTTGCAATTTTTTTTTAGCTCAAAATACTTTGCTTTTTTTTTTTTTTATCCATGCAGCTTTCAAGCAGAGTTTCGTAAGTGACCATGTGTCCTGTTTATCCAAACTTCACCTCTTAAGTTACATACATGTTAAGAGAGGCTATACTGTGTTATTTACAAAAATCCAGCTTAAAATTCCTAGAAAATCCCAGACTTTTGGTTGTCTTGCCTGCTGCTGCTGAGGGTCAGGCTCTTCAAATGCCATCCTGGCTTGGTCCCTGTGGATGACCTTGGCATAACGTGATAAAAGACTATTTTTGTCTCAGCAGACGATATTATCTCATCATAACATTTTTGAACATTTCTAGCTGGATTGTTCTGAATGTTGGAGCTGTGCCTGGAGAGGGGACTGAAACACAATGCTCACCATTCTCAATTGTGTGAGCCAGAGCATTTCAGTCTGATGATGGGACTATGGCGAGGAGGGTGGGAGTGAAACATTAATTAGGTCCTTCCAGTCCAGTTCCCAGCACCTGTTGCCTTGAGACTTACATTACCACATTTTTCTGTGAGTATGTATTTATATCTATTTATATAAAATAGATAAATATACAAAAATGTATAAGTGTATAAAAGCATATAAATCCATGCAAATGTAAATATCCATACGGTCATTTTGTCACCCTGAGTCAGTTACTCAGCTCTCCAAAGCTGTTACAAGTGTGGCTCTCCTTTGGCTGGAAGTTTTTCTGGCCCTTGGTACCAGCATGGAAACAACAAGCAAATGCTGTTGGGTGATTTGCCCGCAGGATTTTCACTGAGGCTTCATTAAGGTTACTTAACAGGTTAGAAGTAATTTGCCTCCCTTGAGGGAGAATTCTGATATTTGGAGTGTTTATCAGTCATCTGCAAAACGGAATGAACATAATTGGTGGCTAATTGTTTGCAAGAACTGTGAAATACAATTAGGGAGAGTTAAGATGAAACCAATTGTGTTTATGAAATCTACCATAAGAAATACTGTATTAATCCTGCCTCAATACCAGGAAATGCAATTAGTATAATTAAGACTATCATATTGTAATTTTCTTGGCAACTGGATGCCTTGGCAGCCTCTTCCCCCTGCCGGGGCGGCTGGAGCGGAGCAGGTTCCTTCTGCCAAGGGAGTTACAAAATGACTTTGTTTACCCCTGTCGTGGGACACGGGAGATGCAGCTGCTGTCGAGTGGAAAAAGTGTGGAGGCTCCTGCATTTCAGTGGCTGGGCCGTGGTCACAGTGTCATTTTGCAGAGGGCTGTGTGTGGTAACTGCAGCTGGAGCCCCGTCTGCACGCCAAGGGAGGTGCAAGGTTTGGGACTCCTCAGTGGGGTTCCTCCAGCTGGGATTTCACCAGAGGCACCTTGGACTGTGGTTTGCCTGCCAGTCCTGCTCCGACAGCACACTCCAACCTCTGCCTCCATCCTGTGGGGGTTCAGGGATCCTGACCCCCTGTGCAGGAAGGGGATGGTGCAAGAGGCACCATCAGATGCTGCTGCATCAGCAAGATGCTGCAGTTAGGGCAGAGGGATGGAGAAGAGAATTGCAATTAAACTCTCATTCATGTTACATAGTATGTCATGAAAAGCAGATAAATAGCTTTGTCTATTTGCATTTAGGTGAACTTAAGCATGTTTAAATTGGTCTTGGGAGTAGTCATCATAGAAATCTCCATGCTGGAAGGGAAAAAGAGCTGATATGGACCATCACTCTTGAATAAGCGTTTTGTTGAATGTATATTGCTGATGGATCTGTTGTAGAATGTGCCCAGGTCATTAAAAAATGAGTATGTAACGTAGTTGTTCTTGTTGCAGTTTGTCTGTCACTGCTGTGAATGCATGCAATTAAGGGATAATCAGCATAATGCCTACTTTGAGCTCTTCTTAATGGTTTAATTGCTTCTTTGAGCTAAATAAACACTTTATGCTTATTTTACAGTTTTTCCCTGAGGAGCCTGTCACATGGAAGTGTACGTGCATGTGTTTATTTTTACACACAAAGAATAATCAGTTATTTAATTAATCTTCTCCTGAAGTTCTCTTTTGGGATACTCTGTGTTCTTATGAGCTGCTCTGATAACTGATGTGTCAGAATAGACTGAGTGAGAGTGGTAATGAGTTTGTTAGTGGGAAAATGAACGTGCACTTTAATATTCCAGCTTATTATTCTGGGCGCATCTGTGTGCCCACTGTTTGTGGACAGAAGTGGCAGTACACATTTTTTTTGTACCTTGTGAAGTGCTCTAACAGTTTCAAATGGTTGTGATGGCTCTGGAGGTGAGGTCTGACCTCTGTCCAGGAGGGTGGCTGAGGGCTGTCCCCAGATAAGGTGAGGCTGTGGGTACCAGCCAGCTGAGCAGATGCAGATGTCAGGTCTCTCCANAATATACACAAATGTATAAGTGTATAAAAGCATATAAATCCATGCAAATGTAAATATCCATACGGTCATTTTGTCACCCTGAGTCAGTTACTCAGCTCTCCAAAGCTGTTACAAGTGTGGCTCTCCTTTGGCTGGAAGTTTTTCTGGTCCTTGGTACCAGCATGGAAACAACAAGCAAATGCTGTTGGGTGATTTGCCCGCAGGATTTTCACTGAGGCTTCATTAAGGTTACTTAACAGGTTAGAAGTAATTTGCCTCCCTTGAGGGAGAATTCTGATATTTGGAGTGTTTATCAGTCATCTGCAAAACGGAATGAACATAATTGGTGGCTAATTGTTTGCAAGAACTGTGAAATACAATTAGGGAGAGTTAAGATGAAACCAATTGTGTTTATGAAATCTACCATAAGAAATACTGTATTAATCCTGCCTCAATACCAGGAAATGCAATTAGTATAATTAAGACTATCATATTGTAATTTTCTTGGCAACTGGATGCCTTGGCAGCCTCTTCCCCCTGCCGGGGCGGCTGGAGCGGAGCAGGTTCCTTCTGCCAAGGGAGTTACAAAATGACTTTGTTTACCCCTGTCGTGGGACACGGGAGATGCAGCTGCTGTCGAGTGGAAAAAGTGTGGAGGCTCCTGCATTTCAGTGGCTGGGCCGTGGTCACAGTGTCATTTTGCAGAGGGCTGTGTGTGGTAACTGCAGCTGGAGCCCCGTCTGCACGCCAAGGGAGGTGCAAGGTTTGGGACTCCTCAGTGGGGTTCCTCCAGCTGGGATTTCACCAGAGGCACCTCGGACTGTGGTTTGCCTGCCAGTCCTGCTCCGACAGCACACTCCAACCTCTGCCTCCATCCTGTGGGGGTTCAGGGATCCTGACCCCCTGTGCAGGAAGGGGATGGTGCAAGAGGCACCATCAGATGCTGCTGCATCAGCAAGATGCTGCAGTTAGGGCAGAGGGATGGAGAAGAGAATTGCAATTAAACTCTCATTCATGTTACATAGTATGTCATGAAAAGCAGATAAATAGCTTTGTCTATTTGCATTTAGGTGAACTTAAGCATGTTTAAATTGGTCTTGGGAGTAGTCATCATAGAAATCTCCATGCTGGAAGGGAAAAAGAGCAGATATGGACCATCACTCTTGAATAAGCGTTTTGTTGAATATATATTGCTGATGGATCTGTTGTAGAATGTGCCCAGGTCATTAAAAAATGAGTATGTAACGTAGTTGTTCTTGTTGCAGTTTGTCTGTCACTGCTGTGAATGCATGCAATTAAGGGATAATCAGCATAATGCCTACTTTGAGCTCTTCTTAATGGTTTAATTGCTTCTTTGAGCTAAATAAACACTTTATGCTTATTTTACAGTTTTTCCCTGAGGAGCCTGTCACATGGAAGTGTACGTGCATGTGTTTATTTTTACACACAAAGAATAATCAGTTATTTAATTAATCTTCTCCTGAAGTTCTCTTTTGGGATACTCTGTGTTCTTATGAGCTGCTCTGATAACTGATGTGTCAGAATAGACTGAGTGAGAGTGGTAATGAGTTTGTTAGTGGGAAAATGAACGTGCACTTTAATATTCCAGGTTATTATTCTGGGATCATCTGTGTGCCCACTCTTTGTGGACAGAAGTGGCAGTGCACATTTTTTTTGTACCTTGTTAAGTGCTCTAACAATTTCAAATGGTTGTGATGGCTCTGGAGGTGAGGTCTGACCTCTGTCCAGGAGGGTGGCTGAGGGCTGTCCCCAGATAAGGTGAGGCTGTGGGTACCAGCCAGCTGAGCAGATGCAGATGTCAGGTCTCTCCAGAGGTTTCTCTTCTCCAGGCTGAACAAGAAACTGTCCAATTCTTTGGATGTTTTTTCTATTGATTTTCATTCTGTCCATTTATTGTTTTTTAAAGACACTTTCTATACTTCAGTGCATGTCAGATGTATCACATTCCCATTGGAACTGCCTGGAACCTGCAGAAAATATTATATTCTTCAACTATGTAAAAGTCTTTTTGTCTTTGTAAAAGTTCACCCACCTCAGAATACTTGTAAGAATTATTCAGTATCTTTTTTTATTACCTGCATTTCTCTATTTTTTTTCTGCTCTAACAGGGCTCAGGAGTTCCCTCTGAGTATTACTGGAATTTGTTACTTGCAAAAGACCTGGGCAGTGTGCAGCCTGCCTCAGGCTCAGTGGTGAGCTAGTGCCCCTGTTCAGCAGTGACATTATTTAGTACAGGAATGGAATGTTTTCCTGATCATTTCCCAGCCAAGGAGTCTTGGCTTATAAAATGCTTCTGGGTACAGTGCTGTTACTACATAAAGATCTTCTCCACTTCCTTCATAGAGAGAAATCCAATACGTTTCCTTGAAATGGTTTTAACCTCTGAATTAGTTAATGTACTAGTTAAGGTTGTGTTTAAACCAACCTGTTGTAACTCTTGTCACTTCCCTGGTAGCACAGGGCTCAGTGTGGTGTCCAGGTGCAGCCCCTGCCTCACAATGCTGTTTGTAAATACCACACTGAACAGCCAACCTCTTGTTATTTTGAAGCCAGTTGTAATGATAAACATCAGAGTAAACTTAACAGGGCTGGGAATGCTTCTGTGTGTGGGTGGTGCTGCTGTGCAAATCGGGATTCTTCTAGTTTATAACCAGAAGGGGTGTATGAGAAACTCCACTCTCTGCTGGATCTTGGAACAGAGGGCAGCTTTGGAGGAGCATGTGAGCAATGGCAGAACCTGCAGTCAAACTGTGTTTAGAATTGTCTTTACTATCTTACCATTTAAGTTTCCAAATGGTAAGATAGTAAATTGAATAAACTACTCCTGGTGAGACACGTGGAAGTGGTAAATGGGGTAATTAAGGCTGTAACTGCTCACAGTGTTGAGTTGTTTCTATCAAGGAAAAATAGTTTTCCTGCAGAACATCCAGAAGCATCTCGAGTGTGTTTTAGTGTAAGCCATGTGTTAAAAAAGGGGGGGAAACTGTGCAAAAAGAATGAAAACACCAAAAAAAGTCATCCCTTTAAAGTCTCAGTCCTGCTGTTGTAAGCTGAATTTTTCTCTTCCCCTTCACTCCCTCAGCTTCTTTGCAAGTGAGGCTTGATTCTACAAAAAGGTGGGGTGTGTTCAAAGGCTTTTCTGTTCATTGATGCCTTGTCTTTACTTGAACCATGGCCTTTTATATGTTCAAATAGCAGAAATTTACATTTTCCTCAGGGTCAGTCTAACACTGAAATTGTGTTGTTGACAAGGACAGCAGATTAAATCAATTTCAGTTTTAAGGCTGTTCCAGTTACCTGAGCATCAAATTTGTGTTTTCTACTTTGAAGTACATCATATACACAAAAGAAAGAGAGGTCTACAAGCTGATGTATGGTATTTACCAACTGCTGCTCATTGACATAGTTATTTCCATTCTATGTGTAGCCAAAAAAGCTTGTGCACAAGATGGGTTAAGTGAATTAGGCAGTTATTTGAGCCAACTGCTACACCATAAATAGATCTGTAGCTGTTTTCTAGCCCCAAGCTGTGTCGTTCCAATATCCCTTCAATACTACTGTCTTTTCCCTGCTTGTGGGTTTCTAAAGCCCTTGTTTTGTCATTTTAGGAAATGTATCACAAGGACCATTTTCAATATCCAGTTTGGAGCATTATTTTTCTTGCTTTGTATTTACTGTGAGATGGATGTGCCTGGCAGGTGTAGTTGTTAGCCTTATCTGCTGGGGTTTAGTGAGTTGCTAAAAGCAGTTTGTGCAAATGTCTGGACAATTTTACATGGAACTTCTTATGATTAAAAATCTAATGAGAGGTGTTAAAGCAGCAGTGATTCTGTTCTAAGTACAAATGCAGTTAGAGACTGAAAAATTGCCTTTCAAGCTGGATAGCCCTTAGAAGCTGACAGCTTGCAGTGCTGCTGATAAGGAATGTGGGGCTCTTTTTAAGCTCCCACATGGCTGTCATCAGTGCTGCTCATGCTTTCAACAGGTTGTAGCAGAGGTTGCTCTCCCCACATTTTCCGCCCCACTCACTAAAAAGTGACTCTCTTGTCAGTGGCTGTAGTTGCTGTGTGTGGAGCTGACGTTCTGGGTCCCTCTGGGGACAGCTCAGCCTCTCCCTGCTGAGATGTGCCTGGGAAATGTGGCTAGAACTATCGTGTGCTCAGTGGGGAAAGAGCCCTGTGTGTGGCTTCAGGGGTCCAGAGGCCCCTCAAATTTCTGAACAGCCAGTGGTGCAAATTTGCCCCCTTCAGAAGGAGTTTCAGAGCAAGTAAATGAAATATTTGCTCTGAATCATTGCTTCTTTTAAAGAGTGTTTTTGAGGAAATGGAGGAGACCAGGTGCTGAAAGTCTGAGAGAACATTGGCCAAAGTAACTTGCTCCAAAGATAAGAGGCTATAGAGGATCATGCTTAAAATTCTAATTTTATTTTTCTGAACAGAGATAAAGGGAAAATAATATTTCCTTTCTTCAATTTATGTGGTTTGCTAGCATCCACCAATGCTTTTTCATTGTACAAAAGAAGCTCTAAACCCTTTCTACTCCCTTTGATTCTTTCTCTTCCATATCTTACCTGCAGATTACTACATTTCCTGCTCTCTCTAACCTACACTCAAACCTTTCTTTTAATGGTATCTCAAAAGCTGGATGATGCTGCTTCGTTCTTGCTGTGGAGATGTTGCTACTTGTAGAGCTTTCAGCTCAGTGTAGTGGACTGCCCTGAAGTGGTTCTTTTCCTTGTGCTTTTTGTGTGAGTGGAAGGCAGTTTTTACTGATAAAAGCAGCAGTTGTTTTGGACTTGGGAAAAGTTGCGGTTTGATGCGAGTGACCTGATCTGATGGAGAGCTGCTGCTGAAAGACATGACCTCATGTTGTCCTCTCCACCCTTTGCGTCATCTCCCACTGTTTCCTCTGCCTGGTGCTGGCATTTCCCTGACCAGTCAGCCTGGTCAGGAAGGAAAAACTGATCTTCTGCCATTTAGTCTCAGCTCCCACAGTTTGGGGTAAAAAAGAAGAGGAAGAGGTGAGGAGGAGGAAGAAATAAGAATGAGGGTGCCAGTTTAGTAGCACTATCTAACAAACCTATTTGCCCAGTCACTAATTATGCACCCTGGTAGGAGAATAATGAACTAATGTGAGATAGGAACATGAGCTGCATGTTACAGGAGCTTGAATTCAAGAAGCCATCCATTATACTTGGGTCACCTCGGGCTTCTTTCTGCTGTGAACTACACTGAACATCTGCTGAACTGCCCAGAAACAAATGGAAACTTCAGATGCCTGAGGGACACTTGAGCCAAGGAGGTGCCAGGCAGTCAGCTGTTGCTTTGATCCTGTGGAGATCTACAGGCAGGAATGTGCCTTTTCCTTGAGCTGTCTGGGAACCATTTAATTTCTTTTCAAGGAAAACTGAAGACATTTGTCAGGGGCCAGGAAATTGTAAGGGGTGCACGGAGGGGTCACTTGTGAAGTTCCTGCTTCTCCCTGTCTGCCAGCTCAGGAGCTGTTTCACTAAAAGATGCTTTTAGTGTGGAGAGAAAACTTCTCCCTGATTTCAGAGCAATATAAATGCTTCAATACAGAAGCACTGGTCTCTCTATTGTCTTGTTTTTCCATCCAAATACCAGGAGAATCACTCTTCTTTTGGACTTATGAGAGCTTGGCACATCTTATTTCAAGTTTGGATGAGGAGCACTAGTTTTCCCTGCTGTAGGTATTCCTGACTTGTGTGCAGCTTGATGTGCGTGTTTTGTATTTTGTTGTGTCAGCTCACACACTCTGCAGGAAACACTTTTGTGACTTCTGTACCTGCAGCATTTTTCCACACTAAAAGTCAGCTTTGCCACCTTGGCAGCTGTAACTGAGAGTAGCCCCAGTAGTTCAGAGGAACAACTTCCTCAGCATTTCAGACAGCATGTTTTTCATTTCTGAGCTCTTCACCATGCTGTGGCTGAAGTGCAACAAGCAGAAATTCTTCTGATCAACTCAAATAATTAGAATTTTTAGGATTCCTGAAATGCCATAATACTGAGTGGTTTGTGACTTTCTTGGCTTTGTTTTTTTGAACATGGTCATCTGCACCCATTTGGTTGCTGGAGTTGCAGGCAAACACAACTGACCACATGCTTTCAAGACATGGATGTTTTTGAAACAGCCAGGTTTCACCCAAGTGAGATGGTATTTGGTGTCACCTTTCTGATTTGATGCTTTATTGAGATACAAGACAATTCTCCACCCCCATAGCTGTACCCCTACCATGCCTGTGCTGGGTGAGGCTGAGCATAGATGAGGGTCTGTATGGGTCTGAAGAGCATAAATCTGTCTTTTTCTTGGTCTGTACATGAGGCAGAGAAGCCCTAAATTGATGACTTAGTATAAACACATGTATTATAACTGTGTAGTTAGTGTTTTTACCCAAGAGCTTAATTAGCATTTGTGAAAGTGGAAATTTGTCCATCAGATGTTTCTATTTTCCTCAAAAAACACACATCCAAATAGAATCCACATCTGTGGATTAATTTTCCATCTCACTTGACTGTTTTCCCTTTCCCTTTAAGTTTTTGCTACGGCCTGAGAAATGGAAATAGATCATCTTGTTGGCTTCGAAGTGTCTTCTTGAAACTGTTTTTTTTTTTTTTTCTCAGTATAAGATATCACCAGCAGCTTCATTTCAGTGGTGCCCATGCTTTCCTATCATGTTAACCATTGTACTGTATCTGCTGGAAGCAGAGGGTTTTGTTACCTGTAGACAAAGAGAGGCTCCTTGGAGGTGTCTGCCAGCAGCAGGACCCAGCTCCCCACCTGGCCTTGCTCACAAAGGGGCTCTGTCCTCACGTTTGTCTGGGGCTTCACAAAGTCTGAAAGCTGAGCTCTGTGGGGAAAACAGACACGAATTCCACGTTTGCATTGCTGGTCGGGTGTTTCAAAGGGGAGCAGTGCTGCACCTGTAGCCTGGTTTAAGACATTATTGTAATAGTTACTGTCTCAGTAGACTTAGGGCTTATATTTTGTGTTTGAAATGACTCCCTAAGAGGGAATGTATTTGGTACAACATCAGTTTTGGCTGTGACAAAAGGGTAGTTAAGCAAAAGCTGTAACCTTGGGCACTGGGGTGTTCTGCTTCAGTTTTCGGTTTGGAGTCTGTGAGCACCAATAATCATTTACTTACTTCCATTCAGGGATTTGTCAAGGGGAGGAGAGTGATTGTATTTTCCTTAGCCTAAGCCTTAAATTGAACCCTGAGCTGGTGATGCTTTCTGAGCCTTGCAGGTCTTTATACTAAAACTTTGGCCAGCACTGCCCTCGCTCTCAGCCGCCTGAATAAACTCTTGGCACATCTGTTACCAGTGGGCAGTTGCCTTAATGCCAGAGCACATTGTGATTTCCACTGAAAAATCCATACATGGCAGGCAGAAATGATTTCTTTTGACATTCCTTGAAGCACAAAACAGCTGCGCTCAACGTTTTTATTTTTTTTATAAAAGCACAGTGGCATCTCCCTTGATAATCAGAATTACAGCTGAGCATGAACAGCAGGGCACAGTTCTGAGCGCAGTCACTCAGCCAAGTGTTGCAACACAGATTATCCGATGTGGAACAGCTGTATTCATTACTAATAGAGCAATTTGACAAAACACCAACAACATGGGCTTTTTCCCACAATAACAGATGTGTGGAGCAGGCTGCCACCCCCTCTCCAGATTGCCAACATCTGTGCGTCATGTCACGCTCCGAGGTGCGGCGTGGCCGGGGCTCCTGCCAGAGGGGATGCGTTGGTTTCATCCCTCTGATGAAATAGTTGTGTTGTGACTAATCGGGATCCGTCGGCTGGAAAATTTTAACGATTTGGAAGAAAAAAAAAAAAGTCTTTCTGCCTTGTTGTTGCTTCTTACTTAATAATAATGCTTTGTGGATGCAAATATATTGTAGCTTCCCAGCACATGCCAAGCACATCTTAACTTCCTTTTTTTTTTTCCTTACTGTCAGCTGTTAAACAGGCCATGAGGGATTTGTAGCTCACTATATCCATCCCAGGTTCTCCCTGAGAACAGTGGAGCTGTTGCTTAGCTTGCATATGGAAAAATACATATATTACAGTCAAATAGCATGAGGGTTCTGCATAGTAGGAGTGCATTTCCATTCTTGCTCTGCCTACGTAAGTCACTTTGTTTATTCCATGTTTAAGTTCTAAGTAGGAGCACCTGTGATTACAATAACTTGTTTATAATTAAACTGGTCTGTCATAGGGGCCACCTAAATATGCTGAATAGAATCAGAAAGCAGATTGCCCTGGGGAAGTTGTGGCCTCTGGAGTAAGAGGAAGGGAGGAGGGAGAGCAGCAGGGGCTCAGTGGGGAGCTGGGGAAGGCACATGGCTTCAGACACTTCAGAAATAGAGCTTTGATTTATTTCTGCTATTTGTTAAAAATATCAAACAGTCCTCCTTGTTGAAATGCAAGGTATTGAATAGCAGAATGTGATCACAGTTACTTTTTTTGAAGATAGAAGGATACTTTTCTCTTCACATCAAAGCACAGAGATGACAATTTGATTTCCCATGTCCCTGCAGTAATATTTTTTTCATCTGACTAACATGCTGAGACTTGCTCAATTTTTCAGATTTTTGGATTTCTGAGAGATTTCTCAGATATTTGGTCTCTGTGTCTTAGAAGCAAACAACTTCAAAACCCTGGTTTTGTATTAGCCCACCAATAGCTGTCAGTAAACATTTCACTGGGAAGAAATGAAGAGCAGAGAAGATGAGAAATCCAAAGAATCTGAAGAATCCCATGGAAACCAAAAATAAAATAACTGTGACACAGTTTTACTTCTGGTCCACTTGTTGGTGTGGTGAGTGATCCAAGACTTTCAGTGATTCATGTCACTTCAGGCAGTCACTGGGGGTGGCCACAGTGGATGTCCAGCACCTTGGTTCCCTCTGGAACAGGAGGGACATCCCAAGGGGAGTGTTGAGAAACTGTGGAGGCATGGACAGGGAACCTCAGGAGGCAAAAATTTGGTGGGATGGGTCTAGATTAAGGCCTTTACAAAGGCTGGGTTTGTGTGAAGCTGGTGGAGATGCTCAGTCCTTGCTCTTTTGGCACAAGCTGGGGAGTGGTGGGGGAAGGACCTGCAGCTGCTGCTTTGGAAATGGACACTTCATCTTCTGCAGTGGTAAGGATGTGCCTGTCGTGCTCCATCAATTAAATATAATACAGTTAAGATGTAAAGCATGCCTTTTTTTCACAAGCTGATAATTTTGGGGGTCTTGGTTGGCATGTGATTTTATAAAAACAGTGTCCTCTTAGGAGCTTATAAAATCTAGTCTGGAGTGCAAGACACAGGAAAACCAAAGAGCTTTCCAGTGTGTACTTTTTGGATATTGTGGCTACAAAGGCAGCAGTTTTAGGCAAATGAGCTCTGGGGTCATGTTGCAGCCTACAAACAGCACATGGGACAGTGCTGCTGGAATGCTGGGAGTAGCTGCTCCAGTGGCTCGGGTGAGATCAATAGGACAATGCCCAGGAGAGCTCTCAGCAGATCAAATGTGATGCCTGCTTTCATCACAGCAGCTGAGATGGCTATCCTTAGCCAGACATGCCCTTGGCACAGGAATGCAGAAAGCCTTGTCAGAAAGGGAGGGTGAAAGAAACTGTCTTTCAGCGTGGTCATTTTTCCCTCACCTTGAGCTTTTTCAGCAGATGTTAATAAAGCTTTAATAATGCAGATATTTGTTAATAAAAAAAAAACCCTGACTTGATACTTGGAAGCAAAATTATGTGAAAATATTTTTCTTTTTATTCCTGCTTGTGGGTTTTATAATATAAATTTTATTTTAGTGTTCAGGTTGCCAGGACAGCTCTCTGCATTCCTTCAGTAATGTGGCAAAAATGTGTCCTTCAAACTTGTTAACCAACCTTGGGCTTCATAAACATGACTGGGGAGACAAAAGTATGTTGTTTCAAAACAGGACAATATGAAAAAAACCATTCATTTTCAGGTTAGCTGGAGAAAGTAGGGAGTGTCTGCAGGTGGTCTTTCATGCTTTGGTTTAGAGACCTGTTTTCAGGAAGAAACACGAGTCATCTGGACCAGCCATTGTGGTAAATCCATAGTGCAGGTGATGTCCTGTGCCCACTGAGGGGCTGGGATTAACATATTTCCCTGCTACACAGCATTGTCAGCATTTTGAATGTATGCAGAGTTTTGATGGGAGAGTGTGTGCAGCTGGAAAACATCTCTGGTTGCTCTGGTGTTCTCATGGTGATATGCTGATGTGAATAAAGGATACAAAAACTTGCTCTTGCCCCTTCACCAGGAGGGTGAGCTCTTGCAGGCATCAAAACCACTTGGCACAAGGCAGAGCAAACAAGTGGTGGTTTTTAGATGCAGTAATTAGGGTCTATGACATTGAAATCACCATTAGCATAATGTATAGTCTGCTGATAGATGCACATCCAAAACATAGCCATGTATAGCCTTATTATCTTCTTATTATCCTCATGAGTTGAAGAGTTTATTTTCCTTTAAAAGCATAGCCATTTCTTGCATGTGCTTTTTGAAAATTTGCTGGGGGTTTGTCTAATGTCTTGTTTTGTTTCAGCCTTCTAATAAGATTATTTAACTTCGACATCTTAACTATTCTAGAATAATGTTTTTGGAACAAATTCAAAAAGTTTGTGTAATATACACAGACATGAACCAGAAAATTCAGATTTTGCTTTATTATTCTGCTAATTGTTACGTGCATTTCCCTTTAAAGTATGAGAATTTAAACAGTAACAGTTGCTTCACCTGGAGCATAAGCTGGAGATGAGGTTGTTAATGCCAAAATGATATTAAAAATAAGGAAGCCAGACTGCAGCAATTAACTCCTTTTATTACTTGTCTGGTGTTTTCTTGTGTTAAGGATGTGAGGATCCTTAAACCTCTGAAACTTTCATCTTCCAAAATGAAGTTGGTTTCTAACAACTCCTTCACACCTTCTTGAGTCTCTAAACTGGTGATGGGTCATGATCAGCATCTCTGCATCTGTTAAGTCCAATATCAGAATACCAGATATTCACTGAACATTTGTGGTTTTATTTACACCTTTAATTTTCCTTGTCCTTTAGCAGCTCTGTTGTCACAAAATTTGTCTTTTTTTTTAAAGTTATTATGTGCCAACAAGTACTTTGTTAGAGACTAATCTAAACTGTTAGACCAGAAGAGTAGGAAATGAACTTGTTGATGAAGGTCCTTAGTTTTTCATCTTCTTGGTTCAAGTTTTGGAGGTGTATATTGGCAGATTATATATTATGCTAATGGTGATTTCAATCACCTAATCACTGTAGCTAAAAACACCACTTATGCCAAGTGATTTTGGTGCCTGCAAGGATTCACCCTCCTGGTGAAGGGGGAAGAGCAAGTTTATCCTTGGTTTCTGGAAGTAAAAGGTTTACAGACATTAGTTGTGTATTAAGCGCTTCTATCTGCAGCAATCTGTTCAATTGAATAAGAAGTTACTGGGTTCACCTCCAAGCTCCTTATGGAATAATCACTATGAATATTCAGCCTTCTAGAATTAAAAATTTAGAAATAGTATTAAAAGTTTCAAGGCTTCTTCCCCACTTCCTTTGTGTGTTAATCCTATTGATTTTCAATCTTCAAATCTGCTTCCACCCTCAGTCTGAGTTTTGTTGACAACACTGTGCAGAATTGTGTTCTCACTTTCCAATCTCTTTGGGAGAGTAGTGAAAATTAAGGATATCAGTTGTTCATCTGCCTTATCGCTGGGGAGATTGTTTATGAAATTTTTAGGAACTTTTATGTCTACTCAAAGTGGCTCCAGAAATAGCCTGCACATTCCATCTGCATGTCAGCCACTGTTTGTGCCATGTTGGTGTAGGAGATGATGCAGAAATCTTGAAATTGGTCTTGTACCTGATCTTTGGTGAGCTCCTGGAGTCAAACATAAAAATGTGCCCCAGCTGCACCTGTTTCAGTGGATGTGTTATCTTCACAAGATGTCATTCAAGATCTCTCAGCAGGTGGGTTCACATTGCCTGAAATTCGAGCTGATTATTAGATACTGCAAGACAAACCAGGTTAAAGTATAATTTTAGCTGCTGCTGCGACAGGGACCCCAGAAGACTTTATAAAATCTCAAACTCACAATGCTTTTCCATGTTGTCTTTGTAATCATGGATCTGGCATTGTCTGTTTAGCTTTCCTTTCTCTCATCATGGTTTTGATTTCGGGACAGAGCTTTTAATTTTTTTCTGTCTGTGTATAATGTGGAATATGTGCATTGCTGTGATACATATTGAGTGTGTATATGTGTGCACAGCATGTATTTAGAACACCATGAAAATATTGTCATGCTAAGTAATAAGGGAGCTTGAAGACCTATTGTACTCAAATTTTTCTGAGACTTCA
>VYZS01067737.1:33683-49281 GCA_013400695.1 Neodrepanis coruscans | reverse complement strand
TTTTTTTTTCTTTTGTGGTTTTCCTTTCTTTTCCCCCGGGGAGGCAGGTGGGCTGGTGGTTATCTGCAGCTATTCCCTGGGGTCCAAAGACCACATCTCTTCTTCCATCAGCACTAAATCCCTCCTTGGGCTAACGAGAAGGGGAGGGAGGGGGTTGCGCGCTGTTTCTAATTTTCTTGAGTTTTCCTTCAGTCAAAGCTGGGCAGAAGCTCGTGCTGCTAAGGGAGTTCTCAGACCAGCCACGTGTTTTCTTCTAATTACCCCGGTGTCTCTCCAGGGGCTCAGAGAGAGAGACAAGCACTATCTCCAGAGCGTCCTCATCCCAAAAAACGGGCCCTGGGAAACTTAATTTGTTTGTCTGTTTGCACTTTATTTGTCGGGTTTTTGTGTGTGCGCAAAATAAATTGTGATGTTTGTGTGTTTTCTTCATTTTGGGGTGTGTTTTGTGGCTTCTCTTAGAATCTCTTGTCCAAAATCGCTAAATTTGTGGTAAAACCACCACAGTCATCTAAGCAGTCTCACTGCAATTTCTTCACTGATTATGCCTTACTTTCTTGCAGAAAAAAAATTCTTTGGAGTTATAGGGTTATTATAGTTTTGTCATAACTGCCATTTATTTAAACGGCATAGGAGAACAGAAATACAATAGTAATACTAAAATATTTCAGCTATGGCTAATATTTTGAAATAGGAAAAAAATCAGGCAGTGGTGTTCAAGCAGTGGTGCCCAATCTAGATGAAAAAGTGCTAACATGGTAATGTAACATTCTAGATAAAGCCTTCACATTGCTGGTGTAGATCAACTGTGTATTTGCTACTGAAAGTTTGTAACTGAACATAGCTGGCAATCAGTGAAAATTAAAAATAAAATAAGATAAATGTCCCTCATGAAGTAAATAAGATAATCTTTGCAATGTAGCTGCTTACAATACTTACTTTGTCCTTGGATTTAAGTAGGAGGACCTATTAACCTGGCTCTCAGCAGTACGGAAAATTAATCCACCCAGTCTAAATAAGGCAATTGTAAATGAAAAGCCTTTCTCTAAGTTTGTTACCCTCCCACAACCCTTCATCAGGTAGATAGATACTTCCAAATAAATAGCAAAATCTGGAGGATGCCAGTGTTGCTTGGAGCCACAATTCATTTAGAAGTGTATTAATCAGCAAGCTATTTTTCTGTATTTAGTGATCATTGTTATTTTTTCTGGAAGTTTCAGACAAGCAAAAGTATGAGCTTTGAGGTAGTGAGAGAGACTCCTTTTGTATGGAGATGTCCCTCTGCACCTTGTGACAAAACACAAATATATGCAACTGACAAGAAAAACAAAAGGAAAAAAAGGAAACTCTTTGAAAGAGGATTCTCAATCCACAAAGTACAGTGAGATTGCCTTTTCGTAATGACCCACAGAGCTGCAGTGATACCTAATTCCGAGAAGCAGTGTAAGAAGCCCTAGTGATCAGGCACTGGGGGACTTTATATGTTTCTCTACCCACAGAAAGAAGTGACAACATGCATTTTAACTACAAAGATGACAAAATGCTGATTTGGTCTCTTCCTTCACAGCTCCACCATGAATCTCCCATGAGACTGTGATTAAAATATTATTACTCTGTGCCTATTTCTTCATTTGTTGGGAAAAAAAATAGTGAAAGAGCATTTCTTTTTTCCCTATATTCAATCATTACCTAGCTAAATCTCTAAAGTTGTCTTACCTGGCCATACTATATGAAGCGAGTCCTTCCTGCTGAGTTTTATTAATTTGCGGTGAAATAGGAATAATGATACTTGTTTGGCTTTGTAATGTGTTTTCAGATCTGTAAATGAAATGTTTTAATATGAAAAGCTTAATGACTGTTAAATATTTTAGAAACAAATATGTGAGCCTGGAAACAGAAAAAGCATTGCATTCCCTCATGCCCAGTGTACATACGGTTATGTTCAGTGTTCTCACCTTTAGAAATAAATTTTCCTAAATCCTTCCACTGCTTGGCATTTTGGGAGTACCTGTGTCATCTTTCTTCACACCCTTAAATATCAACAACTTATAATATTTTAAGTATTTAACCTAGTCCCTAAGGGTCTCTGCCCCATTTGTCATCTGACATGATCAGAAGTTCATAGAACTGAGGTATGGAAATATATACAAGACTATTGGATCAAATCATCACAGCAATCCATTACTGGACAGAATACTCATGTAGATTGCTCAGCTAACTCTGTCTCTCACCAAAATATAAAAAAAATGTGAAGAATGACAGATCTAAGTTAAATAAAACCCTCAGCACAGTATTTGCCTGGGTAAATATCAATGCAGTTAGCAAGTTCTGCTAACAGTTTAAGGGAAGAAAAAAACAAAATAAAAACCAACATACACCAGAAAACCCCATTGCATATAAACCCCCCCTTTATTCACTTCTCTTTGTTGTTACATAGTCCATGAGGGCTTGTCTGTTTTGAAACATTTCCAGGTAGTAAGTAAGAGTGTGAATTTATACGACAGTTGTCTCAACTTAAACTTCAGTCTTTAAGTAGCTGACTCTATATATTTTGTTTCCTTCTCTAACTCATACTCCCACCATTTTCTGTTTCCTTTATAATAGCTTCTGCATTTTTCTGAGACACTGCCTTCTGCCTCCTTCTTTCATAATTCCTCCTGGAAACATTGCTTTCTCTTCATGATCCTCAACTGTAAGTCTTTAATACCTGGAAATTTAACTTCAAAAGATAGTTCTATCAGCTGCCAAACTAATCAGATTTTATTTCCCTCATATGTTCTGCACACAGATTCTTTATCATCTAACAAAGGATAAGATTATAAGCCTTTCACTCTGTGTGATTAGCAGTTACCCATCAGTCTGCTGCCCATTTTCAACAGACTCTAAAGTTCTGAATGTGCTTGACATCTCTGTACTTTTTGTCAAGTCATAAGTTGGCCAGCAGATTCAAAATTCCCAAGGTCAAAGAGCACAGTGTATAAACCTTACTTCTTTTAAAGAGTACACTTAAAAATATTCCTTCAGTAGGTGATTTTGCATTTCTTTTAGATTTCCAATTGTGATTAAATCTTAGATGCAGAGATCAGTTTTTAATCTCTCTCTATGACATACATGAACTTTTCACACTACATAAACCTTGATCTAAAAAAAAAAGAATTTGTATAAATGCACATTGACACAATTGCTCAATACAATCAGATGATTCCTCCTTCAGGCAAAGCAAATATCTGAAGTTTCAGTGTTCCATAAATGCATACATTGAATCGATCCAGGAAAGTGGATCATTGTGGATAAAATGGCACTGTTACAAACTAATATAGGAACTACATAATTTCTAGCAAATTATGTTCATCATTGCAAATCCAATATAGTGTGCGATGCAGTACTTCAGAGAGAATGTGCTTTGAATAAAAAATATCTGGGGTTCATTTTTCCTGGCAGACTTGCTAAGTGCTTTCCAATTTCATGTAGAAGCAAAAATTAACATGATGATCTAAATGTTGCTTTTGTTTCGGAGCTCACTTTATATATATATAAAATCATATCCCTGTAAACTATCTGGCAATATTTGTCCCAGTATCTCTTCACACACTTACTTAAAAATATGGAGGACAAGTATCTAAGCAAGTATTTACCATAAAGAAATCCAAATTCTTAAAATAGAAACAAGATCTATTTTTTCAGACGTCTACAAGCAAATTTGTTGAACTAGCTTCTTGTCATACTAGTGTTAGATCCTAGCTTGGTGTTTGTGCTGATTTTGGCTGGGGTACAATTGTCTTCGTAGTGGCTACTGTGGGGCTATGTTTTGGGTTTGTGCTGAATACAGGGTTGATAATACAGAGATGTTTCTGTTATTGTTGAGCAGTGCTTACAAAGAGCCAAGGCCTTTTCTGCTTTTCTTACTGCCACACTGCCAAAGAAGCTGGAGATGCATGTGATGTTGGGAAGAGACACAGCCAGGACAGGTGACCCAAACTGGCTAATGGGATATTCCAGACCATAAGACATCATGCTCAATATATAAACTGGGAAAAAAAAGGAGGAAAAGGGAGGAATTTTTGAGGGAGGATGTTTGCCTTTTCAAATGAGTATCACATGTGATAGGGTCCTGATCTGCTGGAAACAGCTGAACAGCCTGTCCAGGAAGCAGTGAATTAATTGTTTGTTTGCTTTTTTTGCATGGCCTTTGCTTTCACTATTAATCTTTATCTTAACCCACAAGGTTTTCTAGCTTTTATACTTCCACTCCTCTCCACAATCCTTCTGGTTGGAGTGAGTGGCTGCATGGGCCTTGGTGACTGTCTGGGGTTAAACCACGCTCTTGGAAACTGTCAAGGGGAAAGCGTTTGGGAGCTGAGCTACAACCTGTACCCAAAAAACCACAGCCCTACATACATTTTTTTTTCATGTGTCAAAAAAATAATGACTGATGATTTTGTTGGTCAAAATGTATCATTGTGTTGGATTGTATCCCTGTTGACCTATTGCCATATGTTCTTGGTTCTATATGGTGTAGAACAGAACAAACTCCTAAAAGGAGGAAGGACAACACAGAGGAAAGGGAGGCATTTGCTATTGTACATTCTTTCCATCTGCACTGTCTACTTGATGAAACCATGTATTTGCAGAAACTAGTACTTGATGGAAATGCAAGTCACTGTTAGATGCAGGTGCAGTCTGTAGCCTTACTGGAATGGAAGTTTTCAAGATACACAATTAATTGCTACATAGCTTCCTTCATAGTGTGCTGCTGTAGGTGCTCGTATTAGGAGTTTTTTTTTTTCCCTAGAACTCATACAGAAAGTTTTCCTGTATAATCTGGCACCACAGATGATACTGAAAATCAGGCCTTGGGAACATGAAGTGTTGCAGTACTGAAGTTAGCTGTGAATTTAGGCTATGTTTTTCTCAATATTTCTGCAAAGTTTATACAAATGTGAACTAGAGTTTTTTATGTACTACGGGTATATCTTAATGTGAAAGCAATACATAGGTTGTGCAGAAGATAACAAGGTTCTGGAAACTAGTACTAAAATGAATTAATTGAAAGGATCATGTTTCAGTTTCCATCGTCATCTATGGGACTGAGAGAAAAACCTTTGTCTGATAATAGTTTTCGTGGCTTTTTTTTTCTGTTCATCTTCAAAAGGAGAAAAAAACAAATGTAGGCTTAGTTTGCATCACATTTGTGACATTTTTATATACTGTTACAAAATCTATCATATTCACTGTTTAGTAACATGAGTTGGGTGAACTGTAATCATGACATACATATGTGTTTCAAAGTCTAAAAATGCCGGTGATTGAAGTTTTTGTGGATTTCAGTATTAGATTCAAAACCTAAATTCAAGATGCTACACTTAAATGTAACTTCATGCAAGCAAGCCATGTAAGTTCCCATTGTAGTCAATGGATATCTAGCTGGAAAACTTGAGCGAGTTGAGAGTTATTCAAATGACCTTGTGAACTTAAGATCCTCTAAATAGCTCAAACTTAGGAGTTCAGGATATAGGTGTCAATTATGTAGAGGCCTACATTGTAGAGATGTAAATATAGATATTTGGTTAGGAAGCCAAACGCCATATATAGCATGCACAGAGAATAAAATTTTATTTACTGCAATGTAGACTTCCTAAACTGTACCTTCTGGAGTTTCAATAACAGGGTTATTATATTGTACCAAGGTAATGAGAGCAGCAGCTGCTCCTGTTTTTGTATTAAGCCATGCGCAGGCACAGGACAAAGTATCTGTCTATCTCCATTGTTTTCTCAGCCATGGAATTGACCAAGGAATTAATTCTTGTCAAGGCTTTTCAGAGCCCTGCATCTCTGTGTGGTTCAGCAAAGACTATCACAAAGCTGTCACCCATTTCTCCCACAAAGATGGTAGAGCAGATTTCTATTACTGGCTGAATAGGGACCCTTGGCTTACCCAGATGGGTTTACCTATCATTGACTATTCTGTCGCTCTAGGACAAAAAATAGGCAGGTTTTTCAGATATGTTAGAGATGGTCTGAAAAGTCTCCTAAGGCTCCAAGTCCCACAACAAACTTGGGCAAAACAATAATTCTTAGAAATCTATGCTACCATAGCTTCAATCCTATTTCTAGCTGTGCAACAACCACAAATTTAGAAATGTTTTTTAGTCTCTCTTTGATGGACATAAGAAAGTTTTCAGCAGCGATCCTCCACAGGCAGGCACAGGCTTCTCCTGAGTAATCTGGTGGATAGTGCTGCATGTTAGAAATGATTCCTCTATAAATTATGTATGAGTTCTGGTACATTTTCTGGTACAAACATTTATGATCACAGCAGAAGTATGCCATTTCTGTGGAGTCAGGCAACTCCAACATAGGAGGTTGCTTCTAGAGAGCAATTCTTTTCAGTCAAGCAGTTCAGAAAAGGAGAAGAGCTATGTTCAGGGGTACAGACAAATTATGACTAGTTATTAATCTCTGCTTACTACATATCCAACTCAAACCAGCTAGTGGTTAGGACTACTCTGTATGATGTAACTCTACTTTCCTTATGACTTCAAGTTTGGAAAGTATTTATGTCTATATGAGATTCCAAAAAGCAAATTAAGAGTGGAAAATCAAAAAGATGATGAAATTTCAGTGTTTTAGGCAATCTCCCTGTTAAAACTTTCCATAAGCCTCAACTGACTGGCCAGACCATCAGATTTACTTCAATGCTGGTACTTCATGCTGGTGCTCTTTCTAAAAATTGTCAAGAAGAGAATATTTCCACAGTGTGATACACTTCCTCTGATTTAGTATTTCTTGTGCGTAGAAGTGTCCTAATCAGATCTCTGAGCAGACTGAGTCAGTATTGTGTGTGTTAGCTACTGAGAGACTGATTTTGCAGGTTAGTTTAGTAGGTAGGATGATCCTTAGAGAGGATCTTCACTGGAGAATTTTTGGAAAATGACAGGTATCTGCACAATCCAGTTTTCTGATGAGGAGTGTGCAGCAAGGTATGCAGGGACAGTTCGACCTAGCTTTCTTGTGAGAAAAGCAAGCTGCACGGCCTGGCTTTCTCGTGAGAAAGGTATGCAACAAGGAATGCATGTAAGGACGATTTGACCTTGGTGCAAGAAGGAGAAAAGTTAAACAAGAGAAGAAAACAAGTCCAGAATTGCAGGTGAAACAGACCAACCACAACTCTCTGTATGATGAAGAGTATGTGACCAATTAAAACATACAGACTGGTTTCACTGGATCACATGGTCGTGGCGTGATGACCCGAGAAAATCCTCTGCAGATCTTGGTTGTTGTCAGAGGAACTTCAGCTTCTCTAGATTCTTCCTCGTTATGGCAAAGACGAACAAGGGCAGAGTTGAGAAAAAATAATGAATTTTTTGTGGTGATCTTTGTGCATTCAAGTGCTATGGAAAGAATCATGAGGAAAGACCCCTTTGTGTTTGTTTTGGGGAGTTGCAAAGTGGATTTTGGCTCTCCAGTACTGTAGAGAAGCCCAAGATTAACATCTGAGGAAAGTAGTGATAAGACTTGTCATATTTTTTACAGAACAATTCTAAATACCTATTGAGAAAAAGTATACAGTGATTACGAACAATCCCACCCTGCAGTATAAGAAGAGGAATGTGAGATTTGCTGCAGTGTCTGCTGGCATTGGCACAGAAAACCGTGCTACTGCGATTGAGGGGCAAGAACTGGGGAAGATGAGGGCACTCTACAAATTCAGGCAACTCTGAAAAATAGTTAATTCATCAGGCAAGACACTTTCTGATTCAGACGTGCTCTGTCTGTGACATAGCAAAAAATTTTATCAGAAACTAAGTTACTTTTAATCAACTAATCTCTGTCTTCTGCTATCCCACTTTTCCTTCTGTCTTAACATCATTTTATTAACTAATTTTGCCTCATTTCTGCTGCAGAAAATTGCAGGGAAAGGCATATTGCTGCAGAACTTTCAGTATAACTTTACTTGTGAAAATCTGACTTGGGAAGCAGCTACTCTCAAGAGAACATATTTAATTTATACACCAATTAACACTGTAAATTAATGCTTTACTGTTCATCCTCTCTCCAAAGATTTTAAGTGCCAGTGGAGATTTCATTCTGAACAAGGATGAAAGACTTCACAGCAGAGCAGAAAAGATCAGAAAACTTCCAAAAACAAAACAAAACAAAAAAGTCATGTTAAATGCCTCGAGTGCAACTTGCTACAGCTACTTTGAATTCTCTCATGAATTGTTCCATTTCCACATAGCAGGCAGACCAGGATAGAATGGTTTTTCTTCAATTAAAAGTTTCAAAAATCCTGAGTTCCAAATTTGAATGAAAAGTCGAATAGTTTCTACAAGCCTGAAATTCCAGTTTGACAAGTTCCAACCTCTATGTTTTGGATCTAGAATAGGAAATCTAAGGATGCATTTGTATTAATGTCTTACTTCATATAAGAAGTGATATTCAAGCAAATCTCTCAGCTAGCCTAACTTACCGTGCTTTGAGTCATGCCACAGAGCTCTAAGACAGAGCACACAGACTGGATTCCTTTTAGAAAGGAATTTTTTGAAATTAAAAAAAAAATACTCTTAACATGTGCCAAATTATAGTGAGCCTCTAGTCCCCAGGACTGAACTAGTGGTAGTCTGAAGTATATGTTGGAATATGGACTTCATATTGTTTCATTTTATCTGTCTGCTCCTACTATGCACATGACTCCTTAATGTTTACTCAGTCTAATAATCGTCACTGACCTTGTTTTCTCATGCATTAGTGTTTCAGGTAAATATAAGAGGAAAAATTTTCTGAATAGCAAAAGTGAGGACTGCTGCATAAATCAAAAGTTGAAGAATGGAGTGGAGAAATATATGGGAGGGAGAAGAAGAATGAGACTCCTCAGAGCTTCAAAAAGCACTGCAAATCTTAGAAGCATTTTGCAGTGGCATGCAGATGTGGTAGCTGCAGGTACCAACAGCCTAGAGTCCAAGGTAAAAATCTCGTATCTCTGCAAGTCACCTAGGGTGCTTGGGAGGTCTCTGAAACAATCACTGACGCCTGGACTGATATACCACTTGTTTCTTACCAACTCCACAACCAAATGTTTTGTCCCACAATCTCACCAGAACCTTGTTTGGTAAAACAGGATGAACTGAGTCAAATGTACGGTGATATGACAGATTATTTGCAGATATTGGCTCTTGCTGCATATTAGTGTCACCTCTTTTAATGCTAATCACTACATGCTCTTCTAGGCTCCTAAAACATGGAAAAAGGATATGCACACTTTTTTTTTTTATAACTGCCCAATATGTAAAGCCTCGTAAATTTCTTAAAATGAAAGATTTGGAAGGTTGAAGAGGGAAACAGGAGAAACAAAATAATTTCCACAAATGTAACAATTATTTCCTTGTAGTAATTCAAGAAGAAAATATAGACAAACTTTATTCTTTCTTCAGTTGTAGTTTTACATGAGATTTCTTTAATGCGCTGCCTAAATCATGCATAAATATGAGAATCTGCTTCTGCTGTGTTACCTTATCTAGTAGCTTGCCTTTAGGGTGCATGGAAGGATTTATATCAGCAGCTGGAGGAATCTGATCTTAGACATAAATCACAATATCTGTGTTTATCTTCATAATGTGGGATTTAGATAAAGTTGCTCTATCAAATTTGTGCTAATAATTTAATAAAGTTTATCTCCTATATAGACAGTTAAGGTCTTTGAAATCTATTATGATAAATACTTTGAATCTGTATATAGGGTCCTTTCCTGTAATACAGCAACAAGTTTCAAATGTTGGTATATCGGCATATTTTACCAGCACAAGGCTTTTTAGATTTGCTTCACTGACTGCTATGTGATAACACACCTTCTTCCATTGCCTTTCACAATCCAACTTGATGGAGACATGTGTAAAAGCTGTGTATCTGGCTAACAAATAACATTTCTATTAACAATATGCCAGAATTACATGGAAGATTTACTTATGAAATTGTCTTTGCAAAAGCTGAGTTTAATTACCAGTAACCTGAAATTGTTTTGCAAGACAAAGTTCCATATATCAACTTGAAAAAGACCGAAACATGAATTATATGACATGTGCAAAAGTAAGCACTTTGAGGGATCATCTAAATTTTCATACGTTGCTTAAAGTGGAATTTGAAGTCATATCTGTTCTGCAGAAGAGGTATCCAAACTTAGTGTGAGGAAGGATATTTGATGTCCTCTTTCATATTTTTTATGATTTTCCTGATCCTTTTTTAGTTTTCATGCTTTCATTAGGTCTTTTCTTCCCTGGATATATGTTGATTTTGTAAATCACAGAGCTCTTTAAACCTATTTGCTTCTTTGCTATATCCACAGCCTGATTTAGTCTCCAACGATTTTGTCAGGTAAGACATTGCAAAACTTATTCCAGATCTTCTCAGGGAAATTTTTTTTTCTTTAAAATGTTTAAATGTCAATCTTTCCAAATGTTTCTAGATTCGTACCAAAGAAGCCTAATTCTTAACCAAAACTATTTTTTCTATTCCAAGACAACTTCCATTGTGCTGTTATAAAAATATAATATTCTGAAACTTGAATATGATTTTAAATGCTGATCTTCAGAGAAGTAAATGAAGACTGTTTTATAGGTGGCATACTGTAGCACTAGCAACCATCATTTTATCTTGTAGTGTTCAATCCTGAAGTAAAAAGTGCCTCAGATAATCTCATGATATTCTAAAAATAAAAATTAAATATATCAGTGAATAAATGAATATTTCATTGGTCACTATTCCACAGATCTTCACTGCTTCTGTGATAGAAGACTAAAGACTATTCCTTTAAACAAGAAATAATTCAAATTTAATTTTACTCACGTTAACATATCTTGCAATTCAAAATTATTCTTAGCTATAATATCCCAGCTTGTCTATTATCTTCTCTATTTGATAGTTTGACAGTTATGCTATCAGTATAAAGAATCACATTTAAAGTGAAGTACACTCTGATGTATATTTTGTGATAACTCGCTTTTTACACTCTGAAAAGTGTATATTTTTCATGATGTATTTTCATGCTTAATAAGATTTTGATACATGAATCTATAGTTTTTTTAAGAAATTCTTAAATTATTTGTCCCATTAGGGTAAAAATCATATCAGCTAAAGTGTTTTGTTGGATTTAGGACACCATACCTACTCTTTGTTGTTCATGAGAATGCCACAGTAGCCATAATATACCAGTCTGCACTATAATCCTGCATTCAAAACAAGTTCTGTCTTATTTTGCTTAAAAACAGATGCTTTCTATACCCACTCCTAAGAGTCCCCAGAGATTTCAGAAGTTAGGAATGTCTCACATACATTAATATTTCCTGACGAAACTTCAGCCAGAAGTTTGCATCAAACTCCCACACAAACAAGACTTCTGTTTTCTAGCAAATAACTCATAAAATTCAAAGCAGTTCGTTTTACTTTGTAACCCACTGTCTCGATTTGAGATGATGGGAGGGCTATTTAACCACAATTGGGACAAGAGCTCATTAGAGGAATGCAGCAAGATTTATTAAAAATAAAAATATGAATGAAAAACAAAGTATACACATAAATATGGTACCAGCCACACCCCCACAGCAAAAAACCATGCCTCCAACACACATCCCTGAGAATCCAAACACCCAAGACCCAGATCCCACGCCAGCCACCAAAACACCCCCCAAAACCCTGAAAGAAAACAGTTATTGAAACTGTAACAAAAAGGATCCAGGCCGTAGGCAGGGTGCCAGGTCCACTGTCATCATGTGTAGTCAGGATCAGGACTCTACAAAAATCCTCTGCCGTCAGAAGTCCAGAGCTGCCCAGGATGCAGGGAAAGTCCAGGAACCCCAGGGAACTGGCAGGAGGCTCAAGAGACAGACAATGGCTGGGATGAGAAAGGCAGGCAGTCCAAAGGAGACGGCTAAAACCTGGTGTGAATGACCTTCCTTTTGGCAACAGTCTGCGGGAGAGAGAGAGAGCAAGCCTGAGCCTGGCAGTCCTTAAAAAACCTCTCCAACTCCCTCCCCTTCCTTCCAACTTTGCCCAGTTGTAACACAGCTCTGAGTCATGCGTCTCACCTGCCTTCCACCCTCTTATGTCACCAGCAATGGCAGCGCCCATGTCAGGCCATGCAGTTGAGACAGTGGCAGTGCAGGCTCTGGGCGCTGCTCTGCGAGAAACACCCTTGGTTGCACGCAAATCCAATCTGCAATCTGGGCAACTGGGTAGCTGATGCTCATGGAACCGCATCCCTCCGCTGCCATGGGTGCCATGGACACACCCCCCCAACAGCACTGTTCGCAGCTGTGGAATTTCCATCTCTGCCAGACTTTCTTTGTGGATGCTCTTCTACTTCTCATTTATTTTGCTGTTGGCATACCTCTAAAAAAGGTGATGAGGAAAGAAAGCTTTTTAAGTTGACTTGAAGCATATTCTACTTTCTAGATTATCCAGAGGTTGTCAAGGAACTGACAAACAAGAAATACACAAGGTGTAGACTAACAAACAACATAAAATGGCAATACATCACTGATCTTGATCTGTTCTCAGACTGATCATCTGTGCATTTAGGAGCTGTCTGGCCTTGGTTAACCTGAAGTTTCATTTCCTTTACCATTTATTTAAATGGTATAGAATTAGAAATGTGCCTATTCAGGCTTCAAATTGCAAGCTTTACAATCTTAGTATGTCCACCTTACAACTTTCATTTTATCTTTTCTTCATCTTTCTTGTGCTTTCTTCTCTGAAATTCAACATAGTCAGTGATCTGACTACACTATTGCTATTCTTCTGACTAGAGATTTGCTACTTAGAAATGGCAATTCAAACTTTGTTTTGAAAATACTTTGATTGGAATGATAAAAATCTTGTCTCTAATTTTGTATTGCTGAATTATTCTAATCTTGAGAATGGGCAAAATATATAGCTCATGGCACCTAGGGACAGACAGCTTTTTATTTTTTTTTAATTTTTTTTTTTGAAAGGAGGATAATTTCTTTTGTTGAGTGATCTGCAGAGCTGGGGCTGGTAGCAAAGTGCCAGTTTCCGTACCTCCATTTTTCAATGATTTTTCAAACTCCTATGTATTTTGCAGTGACTTTATTTAGTAGCTTTGTTGATGAACCCTTCAGGGAAATGTTGCTGAAGGAAGGCTGGAAAATAAAATCAGTTATTTGAGTTTGTTTCATTGTCTTAACTCTTCTGAAAGAGCTAAGAAATTACCCACACTATTCTAAATGCAGTGAATGTTTTCTGCAAGACCAAAAAAAAAAATATATATGGGAACAACCAGTATAATATACAAAATATTTAACTCCTTTATAGCATGAATTTCTAAGAATGTATTATCTCTTATACTAAGAACATACAGAACAGTCTGTACTTACTCTTTGTCTGTTTTTGTGACCAGGATTGGCAAATACTTGTAGGTCTCCTGTCAGGAAAGATCTGCAAAAATATTTCCATTCCTTTAACCCAAAAGGTATGATTTATTTTTATAATATGATTTCACTACATGAAATATAAAGATTAAAGTGAGTTAGACATTTTCCACTCCTCTACTGATTGTTAATTCATCTGATCAGGAAAAAGAGAATAATTTCACCAACACGCCTGGAACACGGGAGTTAGCTGTAATGTAGCTCGTATTCCTGGTTGTCTTGTAGCAGCTCTCCAGCCCTCTGCATCAGCTACATGGCACCTGGGAAAATCAAGCTGAAAGATTTTTCAGTAGCACCTCAAAGGGAAACAGGAGACAAGACAAAAGATTTTTTTTAAATATTAACCCCCACTCTATTTTTATAGCTTTGCCTATTAAATCAGAGTTTGAATGCAAATGGCTGAGATATGTAGAGAAAGATCTTCCAGAAGCTGCCAGACCCTAGGACTAGGAGCAAAATAATTTTAAAAATGCCTAGCTTTTAGCTAAGGTGAATGGTAATAACTCACTGTGTCTCCTGGAAGTGTCATGAAGAATCTTCTCTAAGAATGTGCTAACCCTGTATATGCAACTCAAACTGAGTCAGGATACCACACAAAATATGAAAGATTTACTAGAATCAAATACTATTCAATAGAATCAACTCTGAAGAAAACTAATATTTAAGCTAGTCTGGCATTTTTCATTAAAATCTTTCCCCAGGTAAGGTTTCTCCAGTAAAAGCAAGAAGCTTTTGTAAAATTAATTTATTCTTTAATAAATTGACAGTAATACAGAGGTCCACAAGCAAGCCTGTACCTTACCTTCTTTTTCCGATGCAGTATGAGGGCCTTGATTGCTATGTATGCATGCACCTATCTTGGCTGAGCAACACTGAAAGCTTTTGGATTTTGATTTAGGTGACTAAAGAATGGAGATAAACATAAAAGCATAAGTGGTTTATGAAGATGTAAACCACAGAAATTAATTTTGTTCTTGAAGTGGCAAAGGCAGGATAAAAACAAACAAAAAAGCCTATTGCTACAGAGTACTTTGAATTATCCAGAGGTTTCAGGTATTTACCTTTGGAGCACATCAGAATTTTAGGAAATGTAAAGTAGTTACAGTGAGAAATATACCAAGATGCATTAAGTATTTTAAAGACCTCTAAGGAATATTTCATGTCTTCCAAGAAAAATTTATATACTTTGACCTTTTTTCCATTACCAACAATCTGAAATACGTAATACCAAAATGTGTCAAGCCAGTTCCTTGTAGTATGGGATATTACTGAAAGTGAACTACTGAGCTATGACAACTTGCAAGGGTGTGGTTTGCCCCATTTCTGAAATGAATTACTCTAAATGTGAAGTTTCAAGTGATTCTGAGTGTTGCAACCTAAATCTAAATTTTCCCCATATCTGTGCTGCATATGCATTTTCTGTGAATATTGGTACTGTAACTAATGAATCATAGTAGCATGAGAGCACAGTCAGAATTGGAATTGCCGTTCTTGATGACTTTGATTTACTATGAAATTACATTGGAACTAGGCTGACACACAATTTGCCTGGTAGTTTTAATTGTAGAAGTAAAAAAGCAGCAAACTTTTGCTGATGCTGAAAAAATAAGTGGGCCAATTTAAATATTTTTAAATGCCTCAAGGATTAAGTTGCTGAATTACTTACAAGCTCTTGAGAGTTTGCACCACAAAACCTGTTAAAGCCTGGTATGTAGATGAATAAAACCCCACATTTCCTGTTTGCACTCCAGGAAGTCTTGTATAGTGGCTTATTTATGCTGAACCTCTTTAATTATAAGGTCACAGATTTTTATGGTTGTATACATCAAATAGAATAGTCAATTTACATCAAACGCTATTCTACCAAAAAAAAGGATGAATTAAAATGAGCTGGTTTTCTGCTTGAATTAATACTAGAAGGGAAATTACAAAATATTGTCTCTGAAAATCAGCAAAGGTACAAACAGACGGAAATTTGTCAGCACACCTGAGAGCAGTCCCAGAAGTAAATGATGTCAAGCAGAAGGACTTCAATGGGTTTCACTGCATCTTGGATTGAGATTCTTAGTTTATCCATCTTAACTATGAATGTTCATAATTTCTGATTGATGTCTTGCTTTCAGCTTTCCATACTTTATTTCTTTGTACATAAAAAATCCAAG
>VYZS01067737.1:11647-28524 GCA_013400695.1 Neodrepanis coruscans | reverse complement strand
CCATTCCCTTGGGTCCTGTCACTGGTAACCTCAGACAAGAGATCAGTGCCTGTCCGTCTTCTTCCCTTCATAAGGAAGTTATAGGCTGTGATGGAAGTTATAGTCTCCTCTTCTTCAGGCTGAACAGACCAATTGACCCCAGCCACTCCTCATACAGCTTCCTTTCAAGCCCCTCACCATCTTCATTACCCTCCTTTGGACACTCTCTAATAGCTTAATATCTTATATTGCAGTGCCCAAAGCTGCCACAATATTCAAGATTGAGGCTGCACCAGTGCAGAGCAGAGCAGGACAATCCCCTCCCTTGACAGCCTGGTGGTGCTTTACCTGATGCCCCCTAGGACACAGTTCGCCCTCCTGGCTGTCAGGGCACTGCTGACTCATATTCAACTTGCCTTTGACCAGGACTCCCAGGTCCCTTTCTGTGGCACTTCTTTCCAGCTTCCCATTCCACAGTGTATTGTACATCTGGGGTTGCCCCATCCCAGGTGCAGAATCAGGCACTTTCCTTTTTTTAACTTCTTATGATTCCAGCCTGGTGGTGCTTTACCTGATGCCCCCTAGGACACAGTTCGCCCTCCTGGCTGTCAGGGCACTGCTGACTCATATTCAACTTGCCTTTGACCAGGACTCCCAGGTCCCTTTCTGTGGCACTTCTTTCCAGCTTCCCATTCCACAGTGTATTGTACATCTGGGGTTGCCCCATCCCAGGTGCAGAATCAGGCACTTTCCTTTTTTTAACTTCTTATGATTCATGATTGCCTAGTCCTCTAATTTGTGGCACAGAACCTAGTTTGCTTTAATTTTAAAATCAGAATAGCAAGATATAATCATTTCCACATGCTTGCATACTTTATACACACTGAATAGCTTTTGAAGTTTAAAAATGTATATGCCAATAGCTTTGATCAAAGCTTTCTTTGTATGGGTCACCACTATAACATAACTAGAATTGCACTAGGCAGTGTATTATCCTGTGGGGTCTTTATAGAAACTGTACCATTAACAGAAAAGATGTATGGAAGATTTGAATTCTCAAAGGAAAAACTACAGGGTGAGAATATTGTTTTGCAGAATGTCAATAACATTTACATGGGAAGATGGCTACATGTATTGATCATGTACAGGAGTTATATCATAGTGAAAGAGGCAATCTTCAGCATACAGAAACTGTCTTGGTTTTGTATATATCACCATTGTGAAGTGAGTGGAGTTTAACCATATGAGGATAGGGGAACAGAAAAAGTTAAGAAAAAAACAAAGAAAGGAATAAATGTAATAAATGTAAATTTTCCCCCTCTTTTAATAACAAAAACCTTATTCTTAAGTTTTAACAGGATTTTTGCCTGGCAAGCTCAAGGGAAGTGGTGAACCACCCTACCTGATCACCTGGAGCACTGTATGCACTTCTGTGCCCCCTGTTCAGCAAAGGCATCAGCAAACTGGAGCAAGTTCAGCAGAGGCCATCAGGACGTTGGGAGCTGGAGCATTGTACTGTGAGTAGATGCTGGGGCAGTGATACTTCTTCATCCTTATACAGAGACAGTTTCAAAGGCACATCACAGCCACGCTGGTGGCTACAGGAAGAGGATTAAGAGGAAGTAATCAGGCCCTTCAGACAAATGGATGATAGGTAACAGGAATAAGCTGAAATAAGAGAAGTTCTTGATACATATAAGAACTTGTTTTGCTAGTACAATAGGCAGGTAGTGGGACAGGCTGCCAGGGAGGATGGGCAGTCTCTGTCTTTTGAAGATTTGCAATACCCATTTGGGTAAAGCTGTGTTATACCTGGTCTGATCTAAGAGCTGGCCCTGAAGGGACAGGAGAGAGACATAAGGACCTCTACATGGGATTTTGACAACTATGTATTGAGGATAATATACAGGAGTCAGCTTTAATAAAAATAGAGATGCATCATGCCAACCACACTAACAAAAATGACTGTTCAGTCTTGATTTATGACAGCTGGGGTCAAACGCAAAAAAGAATTTGTTTACATTTAAATAGAGTAGTAGTTTTCATCTTGAAATTCTTCATGTGGGAACATGCCTGGCACAACAGGTCTCTGAGCAGAGCAATGTCGCAGTTACACACAAGTACCATTAGACCCCAAACCAGAAAGAATGAACACTGAGCAATTAGTTCTTCAAACATTTCTTTCTAATGAAATTAAAACACACTAACAAGATTAGGCCAGAATACACACAGATTGTGGCTATTTCTCTATAAAATCTGCATCCACCTTTTCCTCACATAAGAGGATAACACTTGAAAGACTCTGATAAACATTTCTTAGTAATTTGCCTTTGCTATGAAATAAGGATCCATTCTGGACTAGACTTTTCTGTGGGTAATGGGAGAAAGGGAGGAAAAGGCAATTAGAGAGGGTTAAGAGCCTTCAATGTAAAATTAGGAATTCAAAGTTTATTAGGCTAGAGGTACTTAAAAAAAGGAGAATCATATAAAGCAGTGACTGAAGGATTCACTCATGGCATAGGAAAAAGAGATTATTAATTTCTTGTCTCTTATGTTTACTTCTAAGGCTTTTTGGTAACAGCTGGTAAATATAGTCAATAAACAGTCATTTTTGTGTAAAAATTGGTAAATAAAAGCTACCTCCAGTTCAAAGTCCAGGTGTCACTGAGAATTGCCTAGTTTGTAAATTTATTTTTCACTGGGACACTAGAGCTTGCCAGTTTTGATGTTGTACCATGTGCACCGTCTTTGTCACAGAGCCTGGATTTTGCACCCAGAATTTTAAAGCTTTTGGGGTCAGATCAGTATTACAAGGCCCAAGTGACTAAAATGGCCTATTTTCAAGTATATAAATTAAAGTACATCTAAAAATATTACATGAAGAGAACTTTAAAACTGCAAAGTCAAAGACTTAAAAGTATGGGATATGCTAGACATGAAGGTTATGTAACATTAATAATTTCTATTGTGAATGTAATTGAATCTATCTCAAATGTCCCCATCACTTTCCTTTAGCTCCCTTAGGCCTTCTTGTGCTGATTCTTTAACTTCATTGTTTGTATGAAAAAGATGTGCTCCACTTTTGAGAAGCTACTCTTCCTCACTCACAGCCTTACTGTGGGTTGCTTATCTGGTTTCAGGCTCCTATTCTCTGCATGACTGGGAAGAAAAGTATCCCTCCTGCTTTGCCTGAGTTGGGGGTCCATGACAAGATTTTTAAAAAAATGTGTTCCATCTAAATTTTTAACTTTCATAAAAGAAAGAATGTGTGGACTCATGCATATCAGGCAGTCCTCCACTCAGATATAGCTTCTGTATGACTTTATTTGTTTAAACAAATTCCACATGGGGGTTGTAGCCCCAGATATATCAGGCTACTACAAATTTTGTAAAAACCACCAGTATAGAAGAGACATTCTTAACATAGGTAAGGAAAAAAGTATCAGTATTTATTCAATGCTTAAAAAAGGTCAGAGGATACATTTGAGTCACAACTTGTCACACAATATTTCAAGCAACTTTACTGCTCACAGAGCAATGTATTTGCCCCAGATGAAGCAATTTTTTCTTCTTCTTTTCTCCCTCTTGGAAATAAAACTTGGTGTGATGCAGACAGCCACTATGGAAAATTTGAGCCTAAATGGTTAATTTAAGTTGGCAACATGATAAACAACTCAGAACAGGGACTTAATAATAGACAGCACTAGAGTCCCATCTGTAATTATCTGTTATGTCCCAAGTGAGAAAACACAAAACGTTTCCTCGGGATGTAGGAAAAATAGCTGCATTCAGGCAGCTTAGGTTTTGAGTTGAATCCGATCTAAGGGAGTGTTTACAGATGAACACTGGTTAGATGGGGATCTGAAAACTTTCCATGGTATAAGGAGGAAATGTGGCACACCACTATCAGCAGAAGTCTGTCATCCTTAGCCTAGTAATGACACAAGCACTATTTCTGCTTTAATTGTACACCCAACAAGGTTGGTTTAGCGCAATAATTATATACTATTGCAACCAATAATGATTTACAAAAATAGAGAAGGAACCAATTCTCTTTTCATGGAAAGCTAAATGCCCAGTGTTTTTAGTAAAAAACAAGATTTCAGATTTCAGAGAGTATGTGACTGCTTGTGGCTCTGGATAAATCTTGGCTACATTTCAAAACCATAGTTTCTCACACAGGCTGAGTGGTGTTATGATAGCACAATTTGATCTGCTGCTTCATATGGCCAGAATTTGTTTAAACAAATAAAGTCATACAGAAGCTATATCTGAGTGGAGGACTGCCTGATATGCATGAATCTGATATGCATGGTTGCTGTCACTTTCTTTTCTGCCTTCTATCACCCTCTCCCTGTCCCTTGCTTATTTGTCAGGAATATGTTGCTTTTACCTTGGTTAGTAAGTTCCACTCTGAGCATTGTAATTGGTCTTGTAAGCAACAGGACACATCTTTCAATGAGTGTGTTAGAGAAGCCATGAGGACAAAAATAATGCTGACCGAAATGTAATTGCAGAGTGGAAGAACATGTGCAGAAGATTAGTACAGCATGACACAAAGAAAAATGCATGAACGACATTGAGAATACTCTTATGAAAATGATTAAAAAGATAATCTACAAAATTTTAAAAGGTTACTGCTTCCCTGATACCATGCTAGCACTTTGTGGGGTATAGTACAGAGCTGTGCATGGAATTAAAACAAAAGGCAGGAACTAACACTGGCATCACCAGCCCTCTGGTCAATCCATAATTGCAATGTATCAGCTGATGCTTCAATGACAAGGAGATGTTTTTTTTTGGTGAAGATACACTAAACACTTTCTTCCTCTGCATTTTTGAGAAGCTGTATTTTTTTCTCTCTTCTTCACAGCATGGATGCTGAGGTATAAGCATGAGGGTGTTGAGAATAATCTTTTATTCTTACTGGTTGTAAATTATTTTAAATAATTGTATTAATGCTTATCTGTATCTAAGGAAGAGTTGAGGGAAAGAGAAAATCTGTGTCCTGTTTGTCAATGAAAGCTGTCTTCCAAGCTACATCAGGGTATCTAACTTAGCAAATGTTCTTCTTGTTGAATAGCATGTGCCACATCAAATGATGGTGGAAGGAGATCCTATTTTTGAGTATACACAGATCACCTGGCACTAATTTTGTCTTCCTAACAGAACACTGTCATTTTGTAAAAGTCCATTTTGTAAAAACTGGATGTAGATTATGTTTAGGACATCATCATTCTCCTCTTTACAAGGACCTAAAAAATTAGAACTGTATATTATTAAGCAGTTAGTTACAATAGTTGCATATGAGATGGGCCCACCCTTTATGAGGGGTAGGATATCTTGTGCTAGTGATTGTTTCATTACTGCTCTTAAGGATATTTACTTTAAAACTGGTCTCAGGCTTAAGTATCAGATTAAATGGCTCTATTCCCTCATCCACCAGACTGCCATAGTTGGAGAGCGGAGCTATGCTATTCCTTTGGGTACATCTGAACAAAACAAGAAGCCTTCCCCCACTTTGGTACAGACAGATGATCTTTCTGCTTTGTGTTAAACGGATACCCTTTTCCAAAATGCTAATTAACTATATATCTGTTTTACCTTTTGCAGACAATTCAGAATTTGCTCTGGCACTTGAAAAGCATAAATGAAGAAGACTTTTAAAAAGAAGCCTCTGGGGAGGGTTTATTATTTTGGGTAAAGTACAAAACATGAACACAGTTACATGAGTATGACAGCACAGCCGCTGCAGGCGGTGCCGTGAGGACAAGTGTGTCTGTGGTGCTTGCTGTGGTGGAGTGAAGCAGCTCTGTGTGCACATCCCCTTCTCAGTTGCCTGAACTGCGGAGCCTGGCATGGCAGCCATATGCGGTTCTCGCGGAGCGACGTCGCTCAAGCCTGACAGCTGCACCACCCCCAGGTGCCTGACTGCGTGTCCCGACATGGACGCTGCCATGATGATGATGTCTTATTGGACAGAGATGGAACTGTGTGGGGTGGGGGTAGAGGGCTTTTGAATGTGTTCTGAGCATGGTGGTCTCTCTCTTTCCTCCTGGGACGATCCCAAGAGAAGGTTTGCCGTGCTGGTGGGGGGCGCTGCAGCTGCTCCTGTAGAACTCTTCTCCTTCCCATCCCAGCCAAGGGGTTGTCTCCTGCTGCTTCCCTGCATCCTGGTATTCTTGGATCCCCTGCACCTCAGCTGCCCCCAGCATTTCGCATGGCAGAAGGCTTCCACAGGAGTCCGATCTCGGCAAGCCCTGGCAGCGGTGGAATCCTGGACTCTGCTCTTGCCTCCGAATCCTTTTTGTTACAGTTTCAACAAGTGTTTAGTTTTAGGTTTTGGGGTGTTGGGTGGCTGGGGTGGGACTTGGGTCCCGGGTGTTTGGGTTCCTAGGGTTGTGTGCTGAGGGCATGGCTGGTACCATATTTATATGCATACACTTTTCATTTGTATTTTTATTTTTTTAATAAATCTTGTATTCCTCTAACGAACTCTTGACCCGGTGTTAGATAACTCTCCCGCTGTCTCAAACCCAGACATTATTTTAAGATAAACAAATATTTGAAAATAAAAAAATCCAGCAAACCCCTACCTACCAATCCCCTTTCTTTACAACCTATTCAGCTAGACAGCTATCTCTAGTACATTAGTCAGTGGCCTGTGTTTCCCTGTTCAGCATCCATGCCCCAGAAACTTAGATATTAAGTCCAAGAAAAAATAAGTGAGAAACCACCATTCTAGGCAGCTGAAGCAGATTTCCACAGAGGACAAAGCACACATGGCCAACCAAGCTTTTCCTTTGTTGTTGCTACTGCACAATCCATGTGCTATTTGTGTATGGAGTTTCAAATGAGTAAAAGCCATGCAATAGTAGTTCCCATTCTATCATTTACTGTGAGAGTTGTGAGGCACAGGAAGAGGTTGCCCAGAGACATTGTGGATGCCCCTCCTCTGGAAGTGTTCAAGGCCTGGTGGATGGGGCCTTAAGCAGCCTGATCTAATGAAAGGTATCCCTGCCCATGGCAGAGATGTTGGAACTAGGCAGTCTTGAACATCACTTCCAACCCAAACCATTCTATCATTCTATGGTTGTAGGACTCAATGCATCAGCTACTCACACCTGGAAGTAATAGTCCTCATAATGCTACCTTTTAAACTTCACTTCTTATTAGTGCCTAACAATAACATATATAAATATGAATTATTATAAATTAGGCTGGTTATAANTGACCGGTGGGTGCAGGGGGTTGGGCCGTCTTGTTCAGGGTAGAGTGTAACATATATTCCCTTCCCCTGGCCCTCCTCAGGTTACAGCGTGTGTGTGTGTGTGTGTGTGTGTGTCAGAGGGAATCCAGGCTGGTCATAATTGGGCAATTACCCCCATTTATTTCCCCATATATCTACCCTTTAATAAATTGCTGCCTTCCCTATCCGTCTCTTGTCCATTGATAAAACCTAATATTGTCCAAAACCAGGACAATAGGCATGTTTATTTTCTTATTCTTTCTCTGTCTATGAACAACTCCAAATAGATAGATAGAGACATAGGAAAGATGAAAGAGCAAAATTCAGTTTAAGATCCCTACATATCATGCATGTGAACATGCATGTGATGATGCAGTTCTACTAGGTCTGAAACTTTTTTCTTTTGAAGACTGTGACATTTTACTAATATCTAGAACATTGTGGATCAAAGCTTTTCCATTTCAGTTTACAATTTTACACAGAAATCAGATATTTGCAAGTTTTAAAGAATAAATATTTTTAACATCAAAACCAGCTTTATTAGAAAAATGTCAGCAAGGTCTGCATTAAAGAATAAGAGTCCAAGTAGAAGACACTTATGTGCAAACATTTCAAACACTTGAACAGTATTTCAAATATTAAGGGTCATTCAAGTATTTTAAATCTTTATTGTCCATTTTTTTCAGGCATTATAGTCTCCAAATAATAATTCAATATTTATTTTAAAATTACTTTTTAAACTGCATTTGATAAAATTATCATGTCTACAAGTTCACTGAAAGTAGTAGCAGATTATGCCTGAAAATACAATAATGAGTGCAGTCACTAAGTATGAACTATGCTTTTTTTCCACAGATTCAATAACCATTGCTTAAGTTGTGAGGAGAGATGATTTTACACAGCAGACACAATCTCTTCCTTAAGCTGACTGCAGCATGATGTGGTGGAAGTGCACCATCTTCTGGCAATAAAAGAAAAATCATGGGAAAGAAAGGCTTTGTGTCGCTCAGGAAAGCAGGAACACTCCTTAGATACATCAGAATTTTTTTTCCTTAAAATGTTGCAAAGTTTTTCTTTTCCATAGGAAATTGTATGTGGAGAAAATAACCTGAGTTTTTCTAACAAAGTACATTGCCAATTAGCAGTATACTTAATAGCTGACAAGCTTAAAAATATTAAACCTTGCATTGCTCAAATAACTGGAAATCAGAATATACAAGTGGTAGTTCTGTGATGAAACTTCTGTTAGGAAATGATTTTTCTTTTTTTATAAACCACACTATGAAGAGCAACACTGAACATGGCTGTTTACAAGCCATTTTGCAAAATGATTATTAACTTCATCCTGAAAGAGAGAGATATTATGCCAGAACTTATAGCTAAACACTATATTTATAGGATTGAAAAACTATAATTAAACCATGGTAAACTGATGCCTTTGCAGAGAGTTTTAATGCAACAGAGGTAGATCCTGCTGAAATCCACCAGCACACGTCACTGACAAATACCATTCATTTCTCTGAGACCTTTATAGCTTAATGCTGCCATTTTCTCCTTTCTGTGTAAAGGTTTGGGTAACCACAGTAACCCCAAGAACTGGAACTACAACCAGGAGGACATATTGTGCTCTGGGTCCATCCAGCTGAAGGTCCATATTTTCCTTAGCCTTCTTTTTGTAACCTACGTACTTAAACAAGCAATTTTTACTTCCTTTCATATGCCTCACCAGATACAAACCAGCCAGGCTTTGATTTTCCAATGCCTGCACCTGCATGCTCAGATAATCTGTCTGTATTCTACCCATGTTATCAACAGCTAACAAAGGAATAGGTCATGAAATTTGCCCTGGAGGTGGACAGAAAGGGCCTTAGGACTTGGGATGAGAAACAGAGTGCAACAGACAAATGTGCTCACCTCTATGGATCATAGAATCATGGTTTGGGTGGGAAGGGACCCTTAGAGATCATCTAGAGCAACTCCCTTGCCATAGCCAGGGAGATTTTTAACTAGATCAGGTTGCTGAATGCCCCATCCAACNCTATCCGTCTCTTGTCCATTGATAAAACCTAATATTGTCCAAAACCAGGACAATAGGCATGTTTATTTTCTTATTCTTTCTCTGTCTATGAACAACTCCAAATAGATAGATAGAGACATAGGAAAGATGAAAGAGCAAAATTCAGTTTAAGATCCCTACATATCATGCATGTGAACATGCATGTGATGATGCAGTTCTACTAGGTCTGAAACTTTTTTCTTTTGAAGACTGTGACATTTTACTAATATCTAGAACATTGTGGATCAAAGCTTTTCCATTTCAGTTTACAATTTTACACAGAAATCAGATATTTGCAAGTTTTAAAGAATAAATATTTTTAACATCAAAACCAGCTTTATTAGAAAAATGTCAGCAAGGTCTGCATTAAAGAATAAGAGTCCAAGTAGAAGACACTTATGTGCAAACATTTCAAACACTTGAACAGTATTTCAAATATTAAGGGTCATTCAAGTATTTTAAATCTTTATTGTCCATTTTTTTCAGGCATTATAGTCTCCAAATAATAATTCAATATTTATTTTAAAATTACTTTTTAAACTGCATTTGATAAAATTATCATGTCTACAAGTTCACTGAAAGTAGTAGCAGATTATGCCTGAAAATACAATAATGAGTGCAGTCACTAAGTATGAACTATGCTTTTTTTCCACAGATTCAATAACCATTGCTTAAGTTGTGAGGAGAGATGATTTTACACAGCAGACACAATCTCTTCCTTAAGCTGACTGCAGCATGATGTGGTGGAAGTGCACCATCTTCTGGCAATAAAAGAAAAATCATGGGAAAGAAAGGCTTTGTGTCGCTCAGGAAAGCAGGAACACTCCTTAGATACATCAGAATTTTTTTTCCTTAAAATGTTGCAAAGTTTTTCTTTTCCATAGGAAATTGTATGTGGAGAAAATAACCTGAGTTTTTCTAACAAAGTACATTGCCAATTAGCAGTATACTTAATAGCTGACAAGCTTAAAAATATTAAACCTTGCATTGCTCAAATAACTGGAAATCAGAATATACAAGTGGTAGTTCTGTGATGAAACTTCTGTTAGGAAATGATTTTTCTTTTTTTATAAACCACACTATGAAGAGCAACACTGAACATGGCTGTTTACAAGCCATTTTGCAAAATGATTATTAACTTCATCCTGAAAGAGAGAGATATTATGCCAGAACTTATAGCTAAACACTATATTTATAGGATTGAAAAACTATAATTAAACCATGGTAAACTGATGCCTTTGCAGAGAGTTTTAATGCAACAGAGGTAGATCCTGCTGAAATCCACCAGCACACGTCACTGACAAATACCATTCATTTCTCTGAGACCTTTATAGCTTAATGCTGCCATTTTCTCCTTTCTGTGTAAAGGTTTGGGTAACCACAGTAACCCCAAGAACTGGAACTACAACCAGGAGGACATATTGTGCTCTGGGTCCATCCAGCTGAAGGTCCATATTTTCCTTAGCCTTCTTTTTGTAACCTACGTACTTAAACAAGCAATTTTTACTTCCTTTCATATGCCTCACCAGATACAAACCAGCCAGGCTTTGATTTTCCAATGCCTGCACCTGCATGCTCAGATAATCTGTCTGTATTCTACCCATGTTATCAACAGCTAACAAAGGAATAGGTCATGAAATTTGCCCTGGAGGTGGACAGAAAGGGCCTTAGGACTTGGGATGAGAAACAGAGTGCAACAGACAAATGTGCTCACCTCTATGGATCATAGAATCATGGTTTGGGTGGGAAGGGACCCTTAGAGATCATCTAGAGCAACTCCCTTGCCATAGCCAGGGAGATTTTTAACTAGATCAGGTTGCTGAATGCCCCATCCAACCTGACCTTGAATAGGTCCAGGAATAAGATATCACATGTTCTCTGGGCAATATCTCACTATCTCACCCTCACCCTAACAAATGCCTCCTTCTGTCCAATCTAAACCGATCCTCTTTCACTGCCCCTTGTTCTGTTCATACAGACCTTCATAGAAAGTGTATCTCCATCTTCCTCATAAGCTCCTTTCATATATTGAAAGGCCACAATAAGGTGGCTCTGGAGCCTGCTTTTTTCCAGGCTGAATTACTCCAACTGTTGAGGTTGTTTTTGTTGCGAGAGTTTTTTATCATCCCTTCATTCCTATTAACATGGATTCTTTTTCAAAAGCCATTCTTCGGGCTTCCTATTGTTGACATTAGTGTAAAGATAGACATAGGAACAAGTGAAGGCAAAGCAGAATTAGAGAAAGAAAGAAAACTGACCAAAATTGTCATGGAAACAGAAGAACTTGCCAATAAGGCCTCCTGCTGTAGCTTCAAAGGGAGAGAAAGGAAAAAAGTTCCTGTTTTGCACCAGAGATGTGTGTTTGTACTGAGTGGATTTGTGTGTATGACAACGTGTTCTTGTGTGTTTTTCTGAGGGAGGGGGACTGCCAGTATATTAGTGTGTATCTGTGGCTAGTGTGAGAGTGTGATTATATCAGTGTATGTGTGTGAGAGTGATTACCCGTGTGATCGCATGTGTGGGTGTGTTTGAGTGTGTTTATGTGAGGTGAAGTGCTGAGTCCTACACCTGGGTCACAACAACTCCATGCAGTGCTACAGGCTTTGTGAAGAGCAACTGGAAACCAGCCCACCAGAAAAGAGCCTGGGGGTGCTGTTTGAGAGCCAGCTGAACATGAGCTGGCAATGTGCCATGAAAGCCAGTATCATAAATAGCATAAACCAAACTGTTTCTCCCAATCATGTTCATATATGTCCTGCAGGAACCTTACCTGTTTCCACAGTGAGTAGGGGTTTTGCTTGGGCAGGGCCAGTCAACTGGCAGATCCACCTGCCAGGTTTCCTCATATCAGTACCATGAAGACATCATCCCCTGTATCATAAAGGCTTTAGCCATCTGGTTTCTATGACTATGGTGCTATAAATAGCTCACTCTTATGTTCCCAGTGCAGATCGATCTGAGGAACTTCAATTCTAGCACCCTGATTGTCCTCGTTTTGGTTGAGACAGAGTTCTTTTTCTTCTTTATAGCTGGTAGACTGGTTGGGTTTTTTGATTTATTATGAGAATAATGTTGATAACACACTGATGTTTTGGCTGTTCTTAAGTAGGGCTTACCCTAAGTCAAGGACTTTTCAGTTTCCCATGCTCTGCTAGTGAGAAGCTGTACTAGAAAGCTGGGAGGAAGCATATCTAGGACAGCAGTCCTGAACTAGCCTAAGTGATATTCCATACCATAGAATGTAATGCCCAGTATTTTAACTGGGATAGTTACCCAGAAGGGCTTGATTGCTGCTTGGAGATGGTCATCTGTCAGTGGGTGGTGAGGAACTGTATTGTGCATCACTTGTTTTTCTTGGATTCTGTTACTCTCTATCTGTCCCCTTATTGTGGTAATTTTTTTTATTATTGTTATTAGCATATTTAGCATCATTATAATTATTTTGTTTTGTTTCAATTACTTTTTCTTAACTCATGATGTTTACCTTTTCTGTCTGATTCTCTTCCCTGCTGAGGGTGGTGGTGGGGCAGTGAGCAAGCTGGTATGTAGTTGCCAGCTGGGATTAAACTATGACAATCCTTGTTTGGCACCCAACTTGGGGCACAAAGAGTTGAGATAATGATAGTTCTGACCAAAGGGTGTTAAAACAAGAGTGGTTATGAACATTGTGTTAGTTTAATAGTTGCTGGTCATCATGTTTCTTTGATCTCAAAGTTCCTGTATGTGTGCTCAGAAGTGCATTATATAATCGTGTTCTTGCTGCATGTGTTCTCTGTGGTGATATTTATGGGGACTGGGCTATTATCACTGTTGTTCTTTGCGGATTGTATTGCGGCTCTGTCCCCTCGGTGTTGCCAAATTCTCCATGCTTCGATCGCCATCTGGTGGGAATTGTCAATAACTACACCCCTTGCTGTCCGTCTGGAAAAGAAATACCCTCCAGCATTTTTTTTCCTTCATCCTTTCCTTCCTTCCAAATTTTTCGTAAGCCCTTCAGCCCTCTAGGTTGGTTGCAGTAGTATTTGCAAATTTTAAGGATTTAGACTATAGAATCATAGAATGTCCTGATTTGGAAGGGACCTTAAATATAATTTAGTTCAAACACATCTACCATGGACAAGGACACCTTTCACTAGATCATGCTGCTCAGGGCTCCATCCAACTTAGCCTTGAACACTCCCAGGAATGGAGCAACTACAACTTCTCTGGGCAACCTGTTTGAGTTCTTCCTAAAATATAATCTAAACCTGATTTCTCTCAGTTTAAAACCATTGCTGCTTGTGCTATCGCTATCTGCCTGTATAAAAAGTGAATCTCCATCTTGCTTATAAGCCCCCATAAGGTCCCTGAAGCCTTCTCTTCTCAGTGCTGAACAAATCTGGCTCTCTCAGTTTGTCTTTATATGAGATGTGCTCCATCCCTCTGGATATTGTCTGAATACATCTGAAACTAACATTTTGCTGGGAATCAAAACAGGCTTGCATGTAGTTGAAGTCTTGTTCAGTGTTAAAAAACGGTTGGTGAGCACTCAAAATCCCATTAAAAGCACTGCAGTTTGAAAGAGGGGTAGAAGGACTCACACTCCAACAGAACTGCATCTTCTCAAACCTCAGTGACAGGCATTGCAGTTATTTCAGTCCCTGCAACAACCACCATAATCACCCAAACTCCAGCAACAGGCACTGCAACTATTCAAATTCCACTGACCAGCACTGATTCTACTCAAACTTCAGATACTTTAACCCCTGCAATAAGTATGATGGCTACTCACATCCCAGTGACAGATGCTACAGCCAGTCAGACTTCAACATTGTTAAGTGCAGATGAACCAGAAAACCACCCTATGCTAGTATTAGGTGCACCTATGCACAAGAAGAAATGCACATGAAAGTCATTTTATCCCATAAAGAAGGAGAAGGAGGGTAAAGGTGGCAAAGCATACATTACAGAAACATGAGGAAAACTCAGAACGAGAGGTTACCACCTAATCCCTGAGTGAACAGCAGGAGATACAAAAAGATTTCAGCCATCGTCCAGGTGAGTTTAACACCACCTAGCTGCTCTGATGCTGGAATAATGAGGATAGCAGTTTGGAATTAGATGGTAGGGAGGCCAAGAAGCTAGGATATTTACAGGGAAGCAGGCATTTACAAAGCAATTGGAAAAATGACATAAGCCTCTGGAGAAAATGCCTGTCAGGTGTGAGCAAAAGATATCCTTACAAGGAAGACATTACATTTAACCTAGTGTGGTGGTTTTACCACAAATTTAGCGATTTTGGACAAGAGATTCTGAGAGAAGTCACAAACACACCCCAAAATGAAGAAAACACACAAACATCACAATTTATTTCGCGCGCNAAAGGAAAAGAAAGAAAGAAAAAAAGGAAAGAAAAGCTTGACCACAAAGGAAAAGTGTGATCGAAAGAGCGGCTCCCCCTCCCAGAAATTTACCACACCAAGTCGCTGCAGTGGAACCTCTGACCCGTCCTCCACGCGGACACCGGCTGTGACGCAGCAGCAAAGAGTGGTGTTGCTCCTCTGAGACCCAGGGCCAAAAAGAGCAAGATGGCCGGCCTTCCTCAGTTTTTAAGGAGGACCCGATCCTGCGCCTGCGCAGATAGGTCTAAGGCATAGTGAGAGGAACAAGGAACCTAGGTGTGTACTAGACCCAGCTGTCCATCTTTCAAATATTAATGCTGCTCTGAGTACAGGATATATTTCTAAGGTGCACAAACATGGTTCAAGACGGGAACCATACACCTGCATTTGGGAGAACATACATATGTCCACTCCAGCATTGGAAGGTTTCATTTTGCACTTGCTAGTGGATGTTACAGCAGGACCCCTCTCAATCATCCATGAAAGGTATTGGGAATCTGAGGAGTCCCCTACTGACTGGAAACTCACCAGCATTTTTCCTCTTTATGTGGAGGGTATGTGGGAAAACCCAAAAAACTGCAGACATGTTAGTCTGACCTCTGATCTGGAAAAATTATGGGTAAGGTCATATTGGGTACTACTGAAAGACATTTAATGTTAATGTTAAATGTATATACATATATATTCTGCTATTCTAACAGATTTTTCAGTGAGAAAACTTATTTGTAGGAACTATTTAGTGTAGAATCACTCCTTTGTTAATGTGAATATGTAAAATAATGAAGGCAAATTTTGCTTTTATTATATTAACTAAGGAGTTTCTTGTGAAGATAGTACAGTGTGTTCATGTGAGATTAGAATTAGCCCAATTAGAATCAACCGAAGAGGACACTTTGTTAGACGAATGCCCCTAACCTGTTGGACATATTGCCTAAGCAATTGATTGTGCTGACCACACTAAGAAGTCTTAGAGAGTTCTTTAATCTCGTCAAATTGAAAAAATCCAAACTGTCCAGATTTTTTAATATTGTTTTGATAATTGAAAGATAAAAAGAGGTATGATACCAGTTGCCTGTTTACTCTTTATTCTTATTTCAGCTGTATTGAGGCCTCGCCATTTAAGCATAGATTTATGAAGCATTTGAGTCGAAAGCTCTTTTGCTCACTGCAACCTCCCAGAACTTCCACAATCTAAATGATTAATATGGTAATCCCAATCCCTAATGCCCACATATAAGAACTACTGCAGAGGAGTACTGTGAATGGGTATGAGATTTCATGTCAAAGCACAGGTTGCTTGTTCTGCTTTTGTCCTTGTCCATACTCCCTGCTTTTTATCATCTTTTTTTTTTCTTTTGTCATTCTAATGCCTTAGGGGGTATGCTTAAGATTTGGGGAATTCACTCTAGCTAGGTAGCTGGATAACTTGAAATATTAAGGTCCAAGAACAGCCTGTGTTTCACATGTTTGTATTCTTCTATATTGTGATAGGGTGGGGTATTGAGACAAAACATAGAGTTAGGCTTCCAGGCCTGCCAGGGACTGGACTGGGGAACTGGGGTGGAGTATAGGTGACAAGGGACCATCCTGTTGGATGTTTAGGGGACATGGTAGTAAGATGGGCTTTAGTTGGATAGCATGATGGGTGGGCACTTTGAAGGTTATAAAAATGGAGAGATTGTTATGATTTTCCTCTTTGGATCATTGGACATCACCAGTAAAGCTGTGCTCTCCCTTCACCTCTGCAAACTGCATGTTTGTTTCGTTTCTTATCTCGCTCAACAGGCAACACTTCTCAATACCGATTGAAAAGATTATTGAAGAAAGGGCTCATATTGGACCAGATTATTGTATACCCAAAAGTCTCATTAGATTATTTTGCTCTTAAGGAAAAAACACATTCTGTCAAGTGAAAACTTACAGCATCGTCATGTCATCATTTTTGAGCAGCTGAAAGCTCTAGAAGAGATTCAGAGAAAAAGACATCACAACTTTTTATTTTTCCAGAACATTCACTTACACAATATGAAATCTAATGAGTAATACTAATTAGTGAGTTTCTAGTGTAACTATAGCTCTGTACTGAATAGAGGAGTATAATGAAATGTTTTGCTGTCACTCATCAAGTAGTCGAAGGATAATCTAACCATTTATGGCATCAGTGGGACTTGGAGGATTGAGCTCCTCATAGTGATGAGCCAAAATCATAGAT
>VYZS01067736.1:0-37212 GCA_013400695.1 Neodrepanis coruscans | reverse complement strand
AAAAAAAAAAGAGATGTCAGACAGGAGCTGTATGGGCTGCCCTTCTCCTGAGCTGTGGTAAATAAACTCCCCACCACAGAAGCACTGGATGCACAATTTTGGGGGGAGCTGTGGAGCACTTGGAGCCTTTCCTTCCTTCCCAGGGCACTGAGGACACTGCAGCCTCATTCCTCCTCTGGGAAACACTCCTTTAACACCAGTCCTTCCCAAGAAATGAATCTCCTGCAGGCTCACACCTCCCAGGAGAAGGAGTCTGCAAGGACAACACAGGGGCAGAGGAAGGGGACACAGCATTTCTCTCTGTGTTAACTGTAGCATTAAAGACAACTACAGTGCATTGTGACACCTTCTAAAGCATGGCTTGAAAAATAGAATCACTGCAGCCTCTACAACTCCAGGATTTGTCTCTGCAAGTGTTTCAGTAAGTGGTTGTTTCACTTACAACTTGCTTTATTTTTCTTTATTTTTCTTTTTTTTAAAAAAAATTATATTTTTTTCCTCACTTGCAGAAAAAGAATATGAAAAAGAACTTTCCTGGTTCCTCTACTTTGAAAATTAATTTCCTCACTTTCCTCTAACCTTCTAAGAGGGAAAAAAAAAAATCTCTTTTCAGCTTAAAACCTCTTGTAGATTTACTGTGACACATTCAACATGCAATAAGTTGTCCACCACGAGACCCTTGGCTCCCAAGGCAGCATTTATTTCAGCTCCAAAGAGGTGCAAAGCAGCAGGGATTTATAGAAATGTAAAATAATTTCAGCAGTCTGACACAGGAAAGGTAGGTCAAATCATGCTTAGGACTTATGTAATTTTTTTTTAACTCCTGAAATGTAATCACATCCCAGAGTGGGTGATCTCATCTCAGAGCAGGGAAACTATGGTCGGAGTAACTGTAAAAAAGGGAGAAAACCTATTCCATCCCTCACCATAGAGAAGAAAAATAACCAAAAGCTTTTCTTTGATCTCTTTGCCAAATAAAGTACAATTCCAGCATTTGACATATGACTGCAGTGACCCTGAGATATGTCTCCTGTACATTACCTTTACTTTGTTTCAGCACAGCCAAAACTGGGAGCAGAACTCCATCATTTACACTCAGCTCCATTTAAACCATTTTTCACATTTAGTCCCTGATAGAAAAGGAACGTGTCTGTTTCCTCCACTTGATTTATTACGTAGTTTCTAAGCAAAACACTTTTATCTGAAAGTATAGGTCAGACAAAGGAATAATGCAATCAAAGAGACACTTGCAGAAACATTATAAATACAGTATTTTATCCAGCAGAAGCCCTGCACTGTCAGAAATGACTGGCTGCTCACAGGCACTGAAGTTCATTGTCTGTTAGTGGAGCAAAAATTACAGTTAAGATGGAAGAGGAATATCTTTTAGGCTTGGTTTTTTATATTTGGGGTTGTTTTTCTCAGGTTTTTTGAGCAGTAATTACATTTTTTTTTTGAAAGAAACTGGTATTCTATGAACCCTTGAGCCCCAAGAGGCTGCATTAGAGAAGGTGTTCTTATTGCCTTGCTATGAGAATTTTATTTAATCTTGCCAAGTTGTGTAGAATCTCTCTGAGGGAGGTGCAGGAAGGGTGGAAGCCACCTGCACCTTCCATGTCAAAAGGTAGAGGCACCTTCATCCCTCTGACATGGACCCAGCCCTGTCCTGCCAGGCCCCCCCAGGGTCAGGACATTTCTCCTCCTGACAAGCCTGGGCAGGAATGGAAGTGTTGTTATTCCTGTTTTACAGAGAGGAAAGAAAGAGGAAAGGATGAGGAAAGGCTGGGAGGGTTGGGATTGTTCAGCCTGGAGAGGAGAAGCTTTGGGGTGACCTAATTCTGGCCTTCCAGGACTTGAAGGAGCTGCAAGAAAGATGGAGAGAGAGACTTGGGACAAGGGATGGAGGGACAGGACAAGGGGAATGGCTTCAAACTGACAGAGGGCAGGGAGAGAAGAGATTTTGGGAAGGAATCCTCCCCTGGGAGGGTGGGCAGGCCCTGGCACAGGGTGCCCAGAGAAGCTGTGGCTGCTCCATCCCTGGGAGTGTCCAAGGCCAGGCTGGAGCCCCCTGGGACAGTGGGAGGTGTCCCTGCCCAGGGCAGGGGTGGCACTGGATGGGCTTTAAGGTCCCTCCAATCCAAACCATTGCAGGATTCAGACCTGTCCCCTCCCATGGAGGAAATCACAGCACTTTGCACACATGGAATATTCCAAAGGGTGAAACTCATTCTCTAATTATTAGATCTTCTTTCCTCACCTTCTTTCTTCTTTCCAACACCATGAAACCCAAACAGAGGAACCCACCCAAGCTGGAAGAGCCCTGTTTTTCAGGAAGGAAGGATGAGCAGTCCTGTCACACAGAATTAAAGTGAGCTGAAGCAGCACAGTACAAGACATCAGGAATGTGAAAGCTCCCTTAAATTCAGGTTAAATCTGAAGTAATTCTGAATAATTACTAATGTTCAAAATGGGGATTAATACTTGATCTTCCTCCCACTTCCTCAGTCAGAGCTCCCTCTTCTTGGGAGGGTGTAAAGCTCTGCTGCCCCAGAGCTCCACTTTTAGTCCAGACACTGCACAGACCCCAAAATGTTTCACTGGATTTGTTTTCACTTGCTTGTTCTCTAGCTTCAATATGAGTAAATATATACACATATATTTGTGTGTCCCTGTGCCACAAGGAGAGACAGCAAATGAGTTTGTGTGTGTACAAAAGAGCCCAATTCCCCTCAGGGTGGTTGTCCCCAAAGGAAAGCAAACTTCCCCACTTCTTTTCACTACTAAATTTATATATATCCCACTGAAATGAACCAGTACCTATATAATATAATAAATATAGACTATATTTCTATCTATTCTATTCTGGTTTTGGCTGCCTCAGTGCTCCACAGTGCTGCAGAACAATGGGACAGAAGGGGGCGAGGGTTGTCCTTCCAACAGGGACCAGGGAAGGTGCTGAAGGTTTCTGGGATCCCAAAGCACCAAGGAAATGCAGGGCAATGCTCTGCACATTATGGCCTTTCCTGCTATTTTCAAAATTGCAATCTGAGAGTGAAAAAACAGGGAAAAAAGGAAGCCCACCCTGTGCACACACGGCTGAAAATGTTATTAAAAGCAATGAATTCTTCTTTATTGTTACATTTAATTTTTTTTTAAAGGACCATTTGGAGCAGAGGCAGCACAGAGGATGCTTCCCTTAAAGTGAAGATAAGTTTGATATTTGAAAAGAACCAATTTATCTCGTTCATTCTTTTACGTGCTCACTTATATTTATTTATATGCACACTTCTTCCAATTGCATTTTTATTTTTTGCTGGGTGCAGGAGCTGTTAATGATCACATACAGGCAGGAGAATTAAAATAGAATCCTGCATTTCTCTTGGACACAGGAGCAGCACACCCAGGCTGCAGGATATATAAATAACAAAGGCCTTGAATAATCACACACTCTCTATCCTCTCTCACTGGAATATAAAAGCAAGGCCTAACCTATGACAAAACTTAATACAAATGAGATATGAAATAAATAAAATGCACAATGCTGGAGCTCAATTTGAACTGTTCAGACTTCATCAAAACACATCAGCAAACGTGTGATAGGACAGGGAAAATCTTTGCATATAAATTATAGCTATGAAAGGATTTGCTGCTGCAAACGAGAGCAAAGATGAAACTTCCCCCAAACTTATATCAAGCATAAGATATTGTAAATAATAATTTACATTTAAATAGCACCTTCAGCTCTGGAGGATCCTGGAGCATTTTGCTAAGCACAAGTGAGATGCTGGGATGGGAAGGAGGTGCAGACAATGTTTTGCTCCTACACTGCAGTGGAAGGAAAGGAACTGAGTGGGGACAAATCCCTGTGGGAGCTGCATTTCCATCAGCCAGGGGTGTGGGCTGAGGACACCTGAGGAAACACTGCCTTTGCTGATTGCCAGGGAGGGAAGGTGTGTGCTGGGGGGTTTGCAGGAAAGGGGAGGGGAACTCAAAGAACTCTTGGCTTCAGATCTGATTGAGCACCAGAAAACTGCTGAAAATGTGGAAGTAAATTATATTGTTACACTTACAAACTACCTTTATTTGACAAGTCTGGCTCTCTTTCCTGAGAAGGAGACAGAATTTTCTGATTTTAACAGCAGCAAATATCCCAAAGGGAAGAGCTGGCTGTGAATTTTGTCTGTCCCAGGACTGGGAGCAGGGCCCTCTGGGGAGTCCCAGGCACACAGTAGCATTTCCATGGGATCCCTCCCCATTATCCTAGTTTGTCCCTGATCCTGAGCACCCCAGAGAGCATCCCACTGCTGAGGTGGTTCCAGCAGCACCCCAGAGCTGATCCATCTCAGCCCAGGCACTTCAGTATGAAACAGGACACATGGAAACAAGGAAAAGGGCAGAAGCTTTTACAGAGATGCAGAAAGTCCATCAGTGTCAGATGATGCCACTGAGCAGCTCCACAGAAGTGGATTGACTTTAGTGTGGATTTTAGGAAGGAATTCCTGGCTGTGAGGGTGGGCAGGCCCTGGCACAGGTTCCCAGAGAAGCTGTGGCTGCCCCATCCCTGGGAGTGTCCAAGGCCAGGCTGGAGCCCCCTGGGACAGTGGGAGGTGTCCCTGCCCAGGACATTCTCCTCAGTAAAAGAGGATATTACACATTATTTTCCAAGTATCAAACTGATTAATTTGGTGCATTTGGCAATGCAGAAAGATGAGGAGTAAAGGAACAATGTGCTGCAATCAAACAGAAAAGGAGCAGCAATGTTCTCCTCGAGAAGCAAACTGTTCTCATCAGGCTGACAATGTGATTTATCTTCTGCCAAACCAGTCCCCACTCCATGCTGTACATCAGGAAGCACAGAGGAGTTCCTGGATGTAGCTTTGATGAACTCACAATATTTATTCTCAGAAAAACTCAATGTTACAATTAAAGAATAAAAGAAACGTACAGTTAAAATGGACACTGGAAATGCTTCTAGAAAGAAATGAACTGGTTTACAGTGGACAAGAACAGAATGGAAACTAGGAGATGATGGCAGCAATCCATCCTTTGTGTTTACACTTTAGGAATATCTAACCTTGAGGGTTTGGCATGCAGGTTGAAACAAATGACTCTGATCACCAATATCAAGGTGTCAAGCTGAGATATTACATGTCAATCACTCTGTGACAAAGATAAAAGTGAACAAGATGCATTTCATAGTTACACAGAGAGGGAACATGGATTATATATTTAGTGTCTCTTTTCCCCAATATACCTACCAGCATTTCTAAGTTGTTTTAGCAAGAAACTTGAAATATAATCGTTTCAAGACAAATGACAGAGATGCCCTGAACAATGATGGAATTCTCCCTGGCTGTGGGAGCCAAGCCAAGACCAAGAGACTTTATGAAAGGTTCATCTCCACTGAGGGTGCCCTGCTCCCCCCACAAACCCATTGGCTCAACCTACAGAGCTGAACAAAGAGAGAATGAGGGAGGGAGGGAGAAATATCATCTCAGCTGCTCCCTTACACAGGGAAAGTCCTAGAAGGCAGTTTCCTAGAAGCTGGGATCCTGAATTCCCTGGGCATTAGTGATGCCAGGAGGGAATGTGCCTTGGGGAACACCCAGGGCCCATAAATGAACCCCACTGGGATCAGCCTGGACATCCTGGACAAAGCCTGTGGACATGCAGGGCAGCACAACCTCCCCTGTCCTCCCTCACCCTTGAGCTCAGGCTTCTAAAATCCCTGTCAGCTGCACATCCAGCCTCTAAGAGCTTTCTTGGATCTCACCCACAGGACCAGATCCTCAGCTGGTTCCCCTGCTCCTCAAACTCTTGCCAAAGGTTTAACCTAAATGTGAGTCCAAGGCAGCCTCTAGCCTAGAAAGAAAGGCTCAAGATATATGGTCACTGCTCCCAGAAATATAAAACAATATTTACAGACTTGTACAAACATCCTCCTCTCATTAACTCCTCAGCAGCTTTGCTGAAGACCCTTTCCAAATATAACTGCAACATATACTACGGAAGAAAAAATGTAAATACATGCACAAACTTCTAGTTAATCTCTGGAGAGAAAACAATGTACATATTGATGGATTTCCCTCTTTCCCCTTTGCAGTTTAAATCATTTTCTCTAGTTGACAGAAATTATTTAAATAAAGACCAAAAGCCAGAAGCCTATCACACATTATGGTATAATTCCTCCTAATTCTAAAGACTCAGCATGTATGACAGATCCTGTAGCATATTTTTCTGTGACAATTTATATTACAGATCTTAAATTTTACTGATTGTTTCCTTAACTGGTAATTCTATCCATACAAATAGTCCAGGATGTTACCAACAAAGTAAGATTTCTGTGGCTTTAGTTTGTGCAATTCTTGGCTGTTCTGCTATTGCTGAGGAATCTGCTGTGACTCAAACACCCTCTGCAACACCAACAAATGATCAGGGTGAAGTGGTTCCAGCCCCACAAACACCTTCAATGTGGGGCCAAATCCCCTTTTCATTTCAGTCCTTATCTCTCTGCTTCTCCTGAGAGTAAATTCTACCTTGGTCCTGTTTATCCATCACTATCCCACAGGAGCCTGGGCTGCAATCTGTGTTCCTGACCTGCTCCTTGCACACCCCAAGTAAAAGCAGAGGTAGGACTGGCTGACTAAAGATTCCAGTGTTTAGTCTCAAAAAGCAGCTGTGCTGAACTGAGGTATTTGACCAGATCTCACTTTTAGAACCACTTGGCCAGAAGGCAAAACCTTATCTCTGTGAGCAGCAATTCCTTTCTTAAGCAAAGCCATACCAGCAATAATTGAACTTTTCAGACTGGAAATCTTGGATACAACTTGGCTGCAAATCTCCTAAAATGTGAAGCTGGTGTCTGTTGCCACCTGTAGTTTCCCCTGAGGGATGTGTGTCCATGGCATGTCACCCATTTTTCTGATCTGCCAATGGATCCACAGCAAGAGATTCCAGGTGAGCTTTCAACCACAGAGAACCCTGAGTGTTACAGGAGTAGTACAGGTGTAGTCTGCTGAGAATGACAGGGACAGCCCCTGTCACCCCACAGGAAGAGATGTCAGCACAACATATACCTGACTTTGAGGCCTGATTTTATATTCTGCTTCCCTCATGTAACTGCTGAAAACAGGGATGTCTGTTTGGCACCAGGGACATGACATTTCAAGCAGGTCTGACCCACTCTCCTCCACGTAGGTAAGCACATAAACCTCGAGTCCAGCACTGCAAAAATCAAATGTCAGGCAAAAAGTGTTTGTCTGGGCCTGGTAAAAATATTTTTGACTCTGCTGTATAAACATGTTTGTGTGTATACAGAGATGTATGTCTATCCGTGTGCACACATGCTTTGCAATTCCAGTGCCAGGAAAGAATGACACTGAGTTTGGTGATGATAAGAGTGATATAATGGCAGTTAACACATGGGTGAGAGTGAACAAACAAACTTCACACATGTAACAACTTCATTATCCAGTTGCACAGTGTTCCCACTGCCACTTCCACATGTTGAGTCATTTGCTCTGGATGTGACTGCTCTGATCTCTCTGATTCCAGGGAATGTTCTCCACAGAGGCAAACATTGGTGTAAATCAATGCTGTGTAAATACATGCAACTGCTGTGAATTATTGAACTGTTAAGCACAAGGCAGAAAGTTCATTTTTCACAACCATAATAATTACAGTCTTTGTCTGGCAGCTGCAGGAAGAAACATAAGCTCAGAGCAGGACATCCTGTGCAAGGCATGATGTGTTCAAGGTGTTACGAGATGGTTCCTACCTTAAAGAACTCAAAATCCCTCCAGGAGATGCTAAAGAGCAGAAAGTGAAAACAGGGAGAAATGGGATAATGTTCACTCACAGATCCTGTGGCCCAGGAGGACCTGACTTATCAGACAGGCACTGCTTTTATCCAGCACTGCTGGATTCTCCCTGTCTTTACATGGATGTGCTTGGTGGCAGAAGATGGGGAGATGATTTCCCCTTTCCTGTGCAAAAGACTGAAAATTCTTCCTTTCTTTCCCCCTGTATTGTCTCTCCCATAGACCAGCAGGAAAAACCATCACTGTTTCGAGAGCCCAGAGGAGAAAGTTCCTGCCCTGTCTCCAACCCATCCTGCAGTGCACTCACACGTCTGACACCCAACCCCTCCATTATCCTCAGTCCCATTGTCCACTCAGTTGGGTCTGGAACTCCCTGAGCCTCACACTGGCATTTCCTACAGCCACTGAAGGGAGGGCTGAGGTGACTTATCCCAGACTAACCAGCATTCCCCTCTAAGCTGTGTGCCCAGCTCGTGAGCAACCCCCCTGCAACCCCCCTTTCTCTGTACTGTATCAGTTAGAATTGGCCTGTGACACACTCCTGCAGGAAGAACTGTGCCAAGCACTGTGGCACAAGCACATCCAGCTCACCTAAGGAGAACACAAAAAACAATAGAGGAAAAAACACTACTTTTTTCTCTGTCTCAGATTCTTTTTGTTGTTAAAACATTTGGTTCATTGCTCTTGCAATTTTTTTCCCCCAATAAACAGACTGTCTTATTTTTGGGTTTCTGCACCTCAAGTAGGAAGACAATTTGCTGTAATTGTGAGAAACATTCTTTAGCATGAGAAGAAGAAAGGATTCAGCTCAAATTCCCCAGGCAGAGCCTGCCTAGGTGGTGCTGAAATAGAGATATTCAGCTGCTTTTCCTGAATGTCCTTATGCAAACAGGACGTTGTAAATGTCTCCTTTTTGAAAAAGGGCCTTGTATCTGGTCTTAGTTCTGCCCTTTGATTTATTAGGAGCTTCAGCTGCAGACCAAATAGGTTTTCCTGTCTCTGCTACCTCCCAGTCCAGTCTTAAGTCATTGTGCTCTGAGACACGCTCCTTAAAGCACAAACTCTGTTCCAGTGCCCTAAATAATATGTGATGCGAATAAGTGCTGTTCAAGGAGTTTCCTGTTTTGGTTTCCTTATTGGCACTCCAAGCTGAGCTAAAATCTCCAAAGGCCTTACTTAGTATGCAGATATTGAAACCAAACCAAAAAAAGATTCCTGCATTTGTTGTGCTGTAGCTTTAAATGCCCCTGGCAGAAACTTCGTTTCTCTCCCTTTCTCCCTTTCGATCCTTCCCCCCCTCCCTCTCTCTTTTTTTTTTTTTTTTTTTTGATGTTTCTTCTTTCTCTCAGCCTGTCATTGACAGTAAGTGCAATCACATTACACACAGCTTTCTTTGGAAAGCCCCCTTTTTAATGATCTGGCAGTCTGGAGACACTGACTGCTTCCAGAAAAAATTTCAATCCCTCTTCCCACAGCTTCCTCAAGCTCCAATGATAAATGACACCTGTCATTCTGTCACAGACAAACGGCACAGATGGGAGCGTCAGTGATAGATGGCTCACCAGAACAGGAAATCAGCTTTGGGGGGTTTGGGGTTGGCTGTTTTTTTGGGTTTTTTTAAAACAGAAAAGAGCTGACCAGGACATTGTCAGGAGGCTGTTGCAGGGGCCCTGGCCTGGAGGAGGGAGGGAGGCAGGAGCACAGCGACCAGTAGTTTTTAAGTAGCAAGTTGCAGTTTGAAGAGCAAGGAATGCAGCTGTTTAAAGGGTTTTGCAGTTTAGGACTCAAGTAGGTGTAAAGGGTGACCTGAAGGTGCAAGTGCTGCTCTTGCAGCCATCTCTGCCCTGATGTCACCTCCAGCACTGGATCCAGCACTGCTCTGGCAGCTGCCCTGGCCTGGGAAATCAGCCTGGACAACTTTGCATGAGCTGCGGTCGGAGCCTGGATTAGACACATCCACAATTACATTTGATTTCATTTCTCTCAGTGATGGAACTGAACCCAAATCCTGGCTTTAAGAACACTTGAGAAATGGGGAAATTTAATTCCAAACCCCTTTTCTGTCAGACAGGTCTTCCTTAAGCTTCTTCTAAAATCACTCCTGTTTTCACAAGGAAGTTTTTTTTTGTAGGCAAATCACTTGGGCTGCCTGAGCCACACAGCCACTTTTTCACTGCCAAGCAGGCACACAATAAGCTCAGCGTTCTGGCAAAACCTCTGCAGAAGTTTTTACCCTGTGATGCTCTCCTTGATAAGAGAATGAAGCCCTGGCACTCTCCTCTTACAGAGCAGCTGGAGAGGAAACAGGAGCCCAAGGGGTCGCTGAGTAATTAAAGAATCTTTAGTGTCCTGGGAACGGGACTAAGGAAAGGAGTGAGGAGAGCAGGGCTCCCTTCTCTAATCCCTGATCTTTACAGATAACCCACTGCCACTGCTGGGAGGGTGAAATCCAGCCCTGCTCTCCACAGCCACCTGTTGGGTGCTCCCCTCCCCTGTGACAGTGTCACAAAGCCCTTTCCAGATTCTGCTCCAGAGCAAACACAACGCCACCGGCTCCTGAGACAAAGGGGCCATTCCTCCACCCTTACTCACAGACCTTATTCACCAAATCACCTCTCAGGGCTCCGTGCAGGAAAGGGAGCACAATGAGACCCCAAGAACCATTTTGCCTGGTGTTTGTGCCCGTGCTGGAAGTGCAGGGAGACGTTTGTAGAGCGTTCCCTGGGATTCAGCTGCAGGGTTCTGAAAAGATTAATGTGTGTCATGTGACAAAATCTCCACATGCTGCAATGGAAATACATCCCTGGAGGCTGCATTTCAAAAGGAGCTGGGTGATAATGCTGCCTTTCCTGCACATTTATTGAATTTGATGGGTACAGTTGTGTGTACAAAACAACCTAATCAGGAGTCCAAAGTGACGTGAAATACAACTAAGTATGCAGGGAAAGTTAACAAAGGAAATTTCATCACATTTTAGATGCTGATTACCAGCAGCAATAGCCTAGGGAGAACTTTGGAGCAAATTCCTCAGATTTTCCAACACTATCCAGGCTGCTCCAAGTGCATCACTAGGGTTTCATGCTCTATATTAAGTTGATGTGATGAAATGTGTAAAATGAACTGAGTGATTGCTAACCCTGAACGTGGATGGCTCAGCATTACACATATTCAGGCATTAATATCAAGCCTTTCCTCATCCATCAATGGTAGCCCACATAGATCATGGAAGATTTTCATTGCATGGACAGATTTTTGTCTTTCTATAAATTAAGAATATGGCTCCTGTGGAGAGTAGAAAGGTGGGAATCATCAGGCAGCTCAGCCTATCAAGTCCACCTCTGATGTCAGTGGGTTTGAGATGAAAACCCAACTCTTCTAAGGACAGAAGAGAAGAAATGATCACACCAATGAGCAGTGATTGAAGATGTGATGTGGTGAAATTACATCCTGTTCCAGGCAGAGGAAATAGGGAACAGCATGGTGGGATTCCAAAGAGCCACTGACAAATTTCAATAAAGATCAAGCTCTGGCTTAGTTTGAAGCCTGTTTTATATCTCTGCCCCAACAAATGGAGCAGCAACACAACCCCCTGTGTGGAAGGGGAGAGGGAGGAGAGAACACGTGGTTGTGCCTGTCCAGTGCAGCTCTAATGCCACAACCTCCCAGAGGATCAACACTGAGAGTTCTGTGTGTCCCTCAGTCTGAAACTCCAACCACTTCCCTGCAAATCCATTTGGTACCGTGGGGACAAATCAACCACAGACATGAAGGGCAGAGAACAGCCAGAAATGCCTGATCCGACCCCTGCCTGGATCCCTGTCCTGGGAGTGCTCAGCACAAGAAACCTCTCTGAGAAACTTGGACTGAAGGGGAGCACCTGGGGCAAAGTTTCTTTTCCTCCTCTGCTTCCTGAGGATACAGCTGAGTGCGGCTTTCTGGCTTCCACAGCCACTTCTCAGCTCGCAACAGATGCAGTTTTTCACTAAGAAAGATAACTCACAAGGAGAATTTCCGCTGCTATCCTTCTCCATTAGGAGAGAAAATTAAAATATCCTTCAGGAGGGAATACATAACAGCTCTGTGAATTGAACAAGGGGGTTCTGCGAGAAATATCCTGAAAACACACTGCAGAACAGTGTACATTAGGAAAAAAAAGAATAACTAGGATAATGCCAAGAAAAAAACATTCTGTAATGTCAATATTGTTGCATCAGGATAGTTCTAGCCAAGGATATTTTAAGCTTTGATCAAAACTGTGAATCTGTTGAGGCAGAATTATAACCCCATGTAGAAAAATTCTGAAATTTTTAATGACAATTAAAAAAAATATTATGTTCCACAGAGACCAAAAATGAAACAGAGATCCCGAGCCAGTAGAGAAAATTTACCAAACCAAGCAAGTCAGAGAGAAGCTGCTGGAGCCTTAAAACAGAATATGAAACAAACCCACAAGGCAACCCTGGTTGTGAAGAGAAGATTTTTAAAAGCACTTGGGAAATTTCAATGCCCACTTGCCACGGCCTTTTAGTGAGAATTTGGTTTGTCAGATTGTTCTTTTTACCTTAGAGAATCTCAAGTGGAGGAGTCACTCGAGGAAAACAGGACAACAGCAAACTGAACATGCTGCAGGGTTAATTTTCTGCAATATGCAAGAGATGCTGACAGACAAGCCAATGGGCCAACTGGGAGAGAACTGGGACCTGCACCAAAAATGTACTTGTCAAGTAGTTGCAGATTTTTTTTTAGCTGTTCTGGGATAAAATTGACGTGTTTTGACTGATGAATCATGAGCAAAGATTGCCCAGTGTGCTCAGTTTGAAATACCAGCTTTTACCTGTGTGTGCTGGAACACTCTGTTCCCTCCTCTGAGCATTTCTTTGGCAAATCTGTTCTTGAAGTAACAGCTAAGCACAAATCCTTCAGGGTGCAATGCTGTTCCTCTCCAACCCAACAGGGATGAAACCACTGAATGCAGCTGGGAGCAGCACCAGGCTGTTATTAAGGAGACCTCACATGTATCACAATTTTGCAAAATAGCCATTCCATCACATGTCCCTTGCAGTGTTGGGACACAGACATTTAGTGGCTGTGGTTGCTGCCATCCCTCGCACCTGCCAGGGTGTGACATTAGCCATCCAAATAGATGACAAATAGCATGAACATGGGGGACCTGCTGGCTCCTTCTGTTCTTCCCACACCTCTTTATCCCAGCTAATTGTGCTTCCCTCCCCTTTGTCCCCCTTCAACCTCAGCACTCTGGAATCCGAGTTTCATCAGACTGAAGAGGTCAGTGGCAGCTACAGGGGATGTTTTTTAAGAGTCCTCCTTATTCCAGTCAGTGTCATCCCATTTCCAGTCGCTTCTAGAACCCAGAAATGTCCCCATGGAACTGCTGGCATTACTGCCTTACACTCCTAGAAGCTCCAGGAGGACAAAGCTCTTCACACAAATGGTGGTGGTTGGAATTTGTAGCAGCAGCTAATGACAGTCTAGTCAGTGCCTGCTGGACCTTTCACATTCACTGATGTAGATGTACCAGCAAAATTACTAAAAAAATAACTTTAGCTGCTTTTTCTTTCTCTTCCATGTCTCATCTCAGTGCCTTTGGTGTCATTTCCTCGAGGCCTTCCTGCTCAATATGGTTTTAAATTCATCTGATCTGCAAGATGGGAAGGCAGAACATATTGTGGGGTCTGACTTGTGTTGGAGAGGCTTTTCTGGCTCCTGCTCAGGGAACAGCACAGAGATGTGTTTTCTTCATCTCAACATGGATCCTAAAGGAATGGTTCATGCCTTGGTGAGTTCCTCAGGTGAACAAGAGCTGGATCTTAGCAGACTTTAGAGCTTGGAAAGATCCAGTGTCCTCATGTTCATAACTAAAAGGATCAGCTTCCTCCACTTGCAGAAAGGTAAGTACTTGTTCAGTTGAATTAACTCTTATATTTATAAATTCCACTAAACCTACCAGCTAAACCAAAGGAACTGGGTGGTGAGTATCCAATCAAAAATGTTTTGTAAGTATGAAAAGCGTTATGTCTTGTCAGCAGAGGATCCCACAGAAGTAACACGATGTGATGTGACACTACTCAAGCAATGTAATGTAACATGGCACCACCAAGTAAGCAAAAAAAAGCCCAAACATTTTATTTTTAGCTGAGATGCTCATTACCCTCCACTGTCTGATCTGAATGGTTTTTGACGGACTTAAGTGGAGTGAATTTGGCTGATGTCATGGGTTTAATAGCTATTTGAGTTATCCCAATCTTCCAGCAGCTCACTAAATTTTTAATCTTTTCTGTTCACTAGGAGGACAAAAAAGTCTCTTCTAAAATAATGGCCTAAAATGCTGTCGTTGCACCCTGTGAGTGCTGCAGCATTTGGACCAGACCTCTCTAATATGTGTCACTCCATCCAAGGTACATTTTGAAAAGCTCTGTGAGATTGCAAGCAGCCACGAGAGAAGTGGAAAACTATTGCCTGGCCCTCAGAGTAACCTGTGGCAGACAGAGCCACACAGATGCAACAGCAGCTCCTTAGAAAGCAGGTCTGAGGGATCAGAGACACTCTCAAGCTANCTGACTTGTGTTGGAGAGGCTTTTCTGGCTCCTGCTCAGGGAACAGCACAGAGATGTGTTTTCTTCATCTCAACATGGATCCTAAAGGAATGGTTCATGCCTTGGTGAGTTCCTCAGGTGAACAAGAGCTGGATCTTAGCAGACTTTAGAGCTTGGAAAGATCCAGTGTCCTCATGTTCATAACTAAAAGGATCAGCTTCCTCCACTTGCAGAAAGGTAAGTACTTGTTCAGTTGAATTAACTCTTATATTTATAAATTCCACTAAACCTACCAGCTAAACCAAAGGAACTGGGTGGTGAGTATCCAATCAAAAATGTTTTGTAAGTATGAAAAGCGTTATGTCTTGTCAGCAGAGGATCCCACAGAAGTAACACGATGTGATGTGACACTACTCAAGCAATGTAATGTAACATGGCACCACCAAGTAAGCAAAAAAAAGCCCAAACATTTTATTTTTAGCTGAGATGCTCATTACCCTCCACTGTCTGATCTGAATGGTTTTTGACGGACTTAAGTGGAGTGAATTTGGCTGATGTCATGGGTTTAATAGCTATTTGAATTATCCCAATCTTCCAGCAGCTCACTAAATTTTTAATCTTTTCTGTTCACTAGGAGGACAAAAAAGTCTCTTCTAAAATAATGGCCTAAAATGCTGTCGTTGCACCCTGTGAGTGCTGCAGCATTTGGACCAGACCTCTCTAATATGTGTCACTCCAAGGTACATTTTGAAAAGCTCTGTGAGATTTCAAGCAGCCACGAGAGAAGTGGAAAACTATTGCCTGGCCCTCAGAGTAACCTGTGGCAGACAGAGCCACACAGATGCAACAGCAGCTCCTTAGAAAGCTGAGGGATCAGAGACACTCTCATNAGGACAAAAAAGTCTCTTCTAAAATAATGGCCTAAAATGCTGTCGTTGCACCCTGTGAGTGCTGCAGCATTTGGACCAGACCTCTCTAATATGTGTCACTCCAAGGTACATTTTGAAAAGCTCTGTGAGATTTCAAGCAGCCACGAGAGAAGTGGAAAACTATTGCCTGGCCCTCAGAGTAACCTGTGGCAGACAGAGCCACACAGATGCAACAGCAGCTCCTTAGAAAGCAGGTCTGAGGGATCAGAGACACTCTCAAGCTACAGAGGTGATCACAGAGCAAAAGGAATCATCTCAAGGACCAAACCCCAGTTGCCTCAACCTGCTGGGAAAATCCCTCCAGCATATTTTACCAGCCCAGACCTAGAGGAGAAAACACTAAAAGATGAGGGTAGAAGAAGGAGGTGGGGAACTTGTGGCTCCCTGTGCAGTGTCCAGTGTGCTGGAGCTGAAGTGCAAGCTCAGCCCTCAGTTCCTATCAGCATTGCAGCCAGGAGGTTCTGGCATGTAGCGCTTGCTCAGCCCTCAGCTCATATCAGCATAAACACTTCATCACAGCTGACACGCTGATATGCTAAATGAGTAAGTGCAGTGCACAAAGAGGTCATGGAGAAGTTAACTAAAGGGATTATAAGGGACAGTCAACACACTTCAAAAAGAAAAAGCCTGATAGGTGCAGAAAACATGGTAAATGAGCCCGAAGAATGCAACCCCTCCGCCGTGCACTCCATTACAGCCCTGACAGTCCAGTTCCAAACAGTTAAATATGAAACTGTCAACAAGGGCCTGTCTTAATAACCAAACTTGAGGCCTTTTATCCTGGAAGATTTATGAAGTAATTTTAAAGAGGCCCAAGCAAACATCTGTCAATAAATTGAATGCCGGCTACAGGATTTACAAGCAAGACAAGAATTTCTCATTAAGTGCACATTAGCACTGTGGGGATCATAAATAGTAAGAGGGCAGGATGCTGAGCCTCTCAAGCTGTCATTAAAACACTATCTAAGAACTAATGAGGAAGTGATGGAAGGATACTAATGATCCCTCCAGCTCCTTTCATTCAGCAGTGGAAGGGGAGTGTGTGATACTCGCAGTTTGCCACAAGGAAGGTCTGTGGTACAGACCCTGTGGTACAGCAGGAGCTTGTCAGAGAACCTCCCAAGCTCTGTAAATCCACCAGCTGCACGTGGACCCTGAGTGCTCCCTGCTGGGACCAGCCATGGCATTGTCATGGCTCTGTCCAAGTCACACAGAGCTGGGGGTGACAAAGGAAACAGCGAGTCCCAGGCACTGTGAGGGTCACACCAGGGAGATCTGCTGTAATTATCAGATGGAAAACAACTTGCAAGGGTTTAGGAGCTTCTCTATTGATAAACAAGGTTGAAGGAGTTCTGTGAGAGCCCCTTCCTGAGCAGTGACAGGGGGTGAGGCAGGATCTCAATTCCCAGCCTTCCCAAGGAGGGAGCAAAGGGCTCTAACAACCCCTGGGGGATCCCTGGGGGCTCTGATTCCCCGGAGCTGCAATTAACTCATCAACAAATAGATCCCTCCCAGCCTTGGTGGCAGAGGAGGGGCCCCATTCTCACCAGAAACCCTTCCAAACTGGAGGCAGTGGCTGTTCCCACTCCCAGCCCACTTTAGGGAATGAGGCATTCAGATGGTTCCCTTCTCTCTGGAAAAAAGCTGGAGCTTTCCCTTAGTCTGCCGTGGAAGTCTGATGGAGTTTGCTCTCACTTGACAGAACAGGGGAACCCCTGGTTCCCAGCAAAGTCTATTTAGATTGTTCTCTTTTCTACCAAGACACAAACCTTCCCTTTGTTCATGTCCCTCAGCACAAGGACCAAAGTGATTACTGCAACATAAAAAACCTATTTCTACCACTAAAAATCATTTCTTTGAGTCCACAGCACATTGGCACTTAAACTATAATGCAGTCACCCTTTTTTTTCTGCAATAGATGCTTTAAGACACTATTGATGCTGTGGATAAATGTCTCTTCCTGAGACTTTTGTCTGCAGAAGAAATCAAATGCACATAACCAAAGTGCACATTAGGAGAAAGGCATTATATTAACGAGTAGCAGCACGTAGCAACAAGTTACTGCTCACTTAAAAAACTCATTCAAAAGGAATATTGTAGTTAAAACCCTTAAACACACAGCTTTTTAAATGAGTTTGTCCATAAACAGCAATTGTTAATAACTTGTATTTAATAGACAGTTGTCTACAACAAAATTGACTCATAAAAAGCCAAACTTTAACTTTTCCAGTGAAAGATAGTAAAGACAAATGCATCTGAGTGCATTCAGCAATTACATGAACATCACACTCCAGACCAATTTCCTCCCAATACTGGAAATTTAACACAATCCAGGGAAGTCAATAAACTGTGTACAAAGGGTTCAGAACCCAGACTTTCATTAAACCAACAACAAGTACCTGAAGTAAATAATGGGCCAATGTTAGAACCCATATCCAGGGGGACACTTTCTCATCTCTCCTCTTCTCTGTGGCCCAGATGGGCTGGTTTCCAATCCTTCATCAGCACTGGATCAGCCCATAGGATCAATGGGTTTGACTACCAGTCAGTGCAAGTCAGGAGAGAAATTTCACCCCATCCAATTAGTCCTCGGGATGTTGTGGCAAGTATGGAAATGTATAATTACAGTGTAATTACACTGGCACCAGAAATTCAGCAAGTTGCAAATTCAAGGCTAAATTTCAAAATTAGGTCATTTGAGTGGGCTCAAAATTAGGCAAAAGCTCTTTGCTCATCCCTGCTAATTATGCTGTCATCCTCCCCAAAGGCACCTCAAGGATCATCCAACCAACTGCATCCTGTGAGGATGGGATGAACTCCTCAATTATGTGAAAACAGGCACTTTGCTCTTACCTGGTGTGTGAGACTTTTAGCACCAGTGTGAGCACAGCTTTGTGGATGCTGCTCTAGCACTGTGGGGACACTGAATTTTGGTAGGATAGAATGGACTTGCATTTTTAGGTAATTTTGTGTGTTGCATTAGATGGGACTGAACGTGAGGATGGAAGTGCTGTGGATTTTTGATTGAGCCCAATACAGAGATTTGAACCTACTGACTTGAGATAAGCTCAGCTGGTTAAAGCAGAGTGTTAACAAAGCCAGGGCTGCAGCTTCAACCCCTCTGTTCACTCACTGAAGAGTTTGGACTGGATGATCCTTGTGGGTCTCTTCCAACTCCAGATATTCTGCGAACTCCATGGACTGACTCACATCAGCAAGATCAGAAGCCAAAAACTGTCCTTTTGCTACAGGAAAAACTTTGCACTTGAAGTAGCAACTCTAAATCCTGATGCAAAAAACCTTCCAGTGCTGGGAGAGAAGCTTTGGTGTCAGTGATGTGACCAAAGGATTTCAGGAACAGGCAGCACAGGGAGCAGGTCTTGGAATGGCTTTGGAATGGCTTTGGAATGGCAGCAGGCAGAGGAGCTGGACTTGCCTGTGGAATTGCTGGCTGACTCCAGCAATTTCCACAGGTAAAGCTGTATTTTATAAAGCAATAAGGAAGAGTGTCTATTTTGATCTGTTCCAGTAAAGCCCACCCTGCTTTAAACATTTTTTTGTTGTTGTTCAACAAATGTTTTATGGGGAAAAACGCCTCCAAGGACACATCCATCTGCTGACCCAGCTGTGGGTGTTAATACACATAATGGAAGAGAAATTTCCTGTTACAGATCCCTCTGTAAATTGCAGATCTTAATCCTTTGTTTTAGATATTGATTCAACAATTTTAATATCAGTAAGTAACAAACTAAATTCATTTATTTCATCAAGATTGGGCAACGAGTTTTGAATGGAAAATAAAAGGAAGGGTTTTTTTTTCCCTTGACCTTCTTAATGAAATACAATTGATGCTGTTTTTAAGTGAGGTTATTTGCATAAATATGGAAGGAAAGTAAGCTTTAATATTACCCTTATCTCAAACAGAGAAAGGAAAAAGATGTTTGTATGGATTTGCATTTACACTTCGTACTGTACTGTGTTATTAAGGGGGTTTAAACACAGATTTTACTATTTTGAGCCCCCTTGAATTGTTATGGTGGGATAAAGGTGCACTTAATCCCTGCAAGGATCAGATCTTTTCATTTAAACACACACCTGGGTTGTGGTAGCTGAACCAAATTTCTAATTATGAAAAGCAGGTTTCATATCCAAATTTAGCTGAGTTGAATAAAAACCCCCAGGTGTTCCTTTACCTTTTTTTACTATATATTAATGTTACCAGACTTGCTGACTCATGAAACTGAGCTTATACCAATTCTAGCTATGCTGAAAAATTAATCCATCATTTGAAGGGTGCTGCACTATTCTTTATCCTGTATTTCTTGCTCTGAGTCCTCTTCTTCTATTCTCTGCACTTCTTGGCCTTGGAAGGCTTTAGTGGTGGGGTGATGAATATCACACCTTCCATTTTGCTTCCCCTGAGTTTCTGAGGTGCCTTTTGTTGTTTGTGGCAGGGAAAAACACAAATTCTGGGGCTGGAGTTCCCATGTGTTCATCTAAACTGTCTCCCTGATTCTGCCAGTTGGGCTAAAATGAGGAGTTGGGGATTTCAAGCCCTCCCACTTCTGATCAGGCTGAGAACATGATCTTCTGGAGCACTGTAGGTACTTCTGCTTCTGCCATTAGCTGGAAAGCAGAAGGGAAAACAATTATCTATTCCCTTTCCTGACTAAAATGTCAGAAGCAGGGCTGTCCCTGGGCCATTTCTCTGGGAATGGCCACAGTTGTGTCCAGGACACACAAATGGATGTTGTCCCTGCTCTGCACCCGAGGCCACAGCCACAATTCCACATTGCAATTGCTTCTGTGCTGAATTCTCTGTTCCTGCTGCACTTGGAGCTCCTGCAGCACAACAAAATTAACCCTTCTGTGGCTTTCACACAGAAAAAAAAGGCCTGTCCTTGGCTGTCCCTCCAGTGGGCACAGCTACAGAGCAAGGGTTGTTAATGGTGGGGGCAGTGTGTCTGTACAAACACATCTCACTCAGCTCTTCCATCACTCTGAGCATCTCCCTTATGGTGCAGATCAAGTACAGTAGGAAGGACAGGGAGTTTGACTCTGAATGTTCTCTCACTTATTGGGAAAAAGAGATGTGAATTCTGCAGGGGCAATAGCAGGCCCTTTAGAAGGAGAGTGGCTGGAATTTCACCTGTTTTACCTGAGTAACACACCCCCACCCTCTATCTCAACTCCAAGTGTATCTTCTTGATCTGTTTTTCAGTTTTCCTAACGCCTTGCTGAGCTGATGAATAAAATCCCATAGACTCTAATAAACCACCAGAGGATAATTTAGAATTATGTCCCGTGGAAAGCTCCAGTAAATAACAAAAGCATAAATATAGCAGCAAGCTCCTGTTATCCACTGCAGCAGACATTCAGAGATGAGAAGCTGCATCTGTGCCAGTGACACATGTTCAGTGCTGGATCTCTCCTCACCTCACATATGTGAGGGAAGGCACAAATTTAGAACCTGGAACAGCATCATTCCTCCCCACTTTCCACACTGGGAAGGTTTACTCTGTTAAACTGAGGTGGGTAAACTTTCTTTCCTGTATTAGTCAAGTGCAAATGAATGAACAGAAACAGATTAAATGGCAACTCTAATTAAGGCCTTATATGTCACAGCACACCAACACCAAATCTGTTGGTTTAGGTACTGCAAATTATCAGTACTAACTTGAACTTGGAGGCTGAATTTCCTCATTATTCTCAAAAGATTAGACAAAGAAAGCAGAAGGGCAAAGGTGCCTGATTCCAAACAAGGCTTTAATGAATACTAACAATATCTGGCACTCTGGGCTCTTCCCCAGCCCTTCCCTCCCTGGCAATGCAAATGCTCAGGCTTTGGTCGGGGCTGGCAGAGCCTGTTGCCACCTGTGGAGGAGCAGAGCTTTTCCTGAGCTGCAGGAGGGGCTGTGTGGTGGCACAGGCTCAGCTCCAGGCTCCAGGCTCAGGGAGCTTTTCCACAGGTCAGGAGAGAAAGGTGTAGTGAGGAATCAGTGATGTCTCAGGTCAGGAGGGCAGAAGGTGGAAGGAAGAGGTTTCCAGCAGCCTTGGCTCAGGTCTCCTCTCCCACATTTCCTTCCCTTTCTCCTTTCCCCTCTCCCTGGGTTGCTATTTTCTGTCTGCACATTTCCACAGCAACAAGGGCATAAAATTCACTCCCTGGTCTTTAAGGAGCTTAATGGGGAGACCTTCAGTGTGCACAGTTGTTCTGCTTTTAACTTATTTTTGCAAAGCAGGTAGATTTCCAACCAAGAATTAGAGAGAGTGGCCTCAGGCTAAATTGCAGGGAGTCCCAAATGAGTGAACCCTTTGAGGGGAGAATCACTGAAGAAGAAAATGAAGATGACAAGGCTGTTGCTTCTTAATAAACATTATCACATTTTCACCATGCATTATTTATTACTTTTCTTTCCCTGATTTATGTTCTGAAACATTTAATCTCATATGTATAACTATATATATATATATATACACACACACACACACATATATTTCATTATCATATTTTTTCCTAAACAAATCTCAAGTTAAGTTTTTGCACTGTTAAATTAACATGTTAATCCTGGCAAATTTGGTGTTGTTTTTTTCCCTAATCAGTCTAAATATGTTTAAATTAAAGTAATTTGAGTGGATGCTGCAATGTTCCATGTTTTATATGTTTCCCAAAGTTAAAGATGGAACATTGTGATCAATCCTAATGTTTTATCTGTGCCTATGGTTCCTCTAACCTTATTCCCTGCCACTGGTTTCATCTGCTTTAGTGTGAGGTCATGGGGGAAATGATGAACCTCTTTTGCAAGAGACAAAAGATGCAGCCTGTGAACTCTGGTCCCAGGAACAACAAGGCTTGGGTGACTCCAGGCTGAGTCAGAAGCAGCACAAGGAGCCTCTCTGGGCTCAAAGCCCTGCCTGAGACCCAGAGAAATCCACAGAAATGGGGTCCTCCAACACAGAGGGGATTTGATGGGACTGTGGTGGCCATTGGTGCTGCTCTGAGCAGGGGGGAGTGTCTGTGCCACAGGGAAATGCTGGAGGCAGCAGCCAGGCTCTGCCCCCTCTCTGTCCTGTTCCCCTGGGAATCCTCAGGACCAAACTCCTGCTTCTGCAGAGTTGTGCACAGTGGAGAAAACTGCTCATGGCTGGGAGTGCTCAGGAATGGTGTGGGAGGTCAAACCTCCTCTCTCTTACTTTCCTTTCTGGTCAGACAGACAGACTGTTCTTATTGTGAGATCTGCTGCTGTCCAGGAAATCTATAACTTTGTTACACACCAAGCCTGCTCCACAATGATCCCTTTGTGGACACTAAAAACAATTTAATGGCATGTCACAATAGCAATTCACTCTGCTAATAGCCCAGCTCAATAATGTTCTATTGCATAAACCTCCTTCAGTCTTCTGACAAATAATTCACCTTTATGCACCCTGCAGCAAGCTCCATTTCACTAACAAATATATTTCTCCCCTACACCTACAAATAAATATCCAGCATCTTCTTACTGTCCCATCAGCTGTTCCCTCACAGGTCACTGGGGCTGTATTTCTCCCCCAAAGCACCCACTCAGCCACAGAGACCATCCCATGTTAACTGGCACATCAAATCCCAGCCAAGGGCGCAGGGAATAAAATCTTGAGGGGAAAAAAAAAATAAATGTACATTTTGCTGTGTCTCACAAGCAGCAGCAGTGAAAAGTTTAAATACTCTGTATGTCAGGGCAGCCTTAAACAAATGTTTCTGGGCTTTGCTTTTGCAAAGCAGAAGGGTTGGGAGAAGCACAAAGCTCAAGATGTCTCTTGCTTAAAATGCAGCGCAAACTCTGCGAGCAGGCGGGTCCTGCTGCCATCCTGCTCCCTCTCTTCTGCTCCAGGAGGGATCTGTTGGGGCTGCTGCACAGCCTCATCCAACACACAGGGCTGCTCCTCCAGCTCCTGGGGATCAATTGTGCCCTGGGTTGGGGGGGGCTGTACAGGCTCCTTCCAAACCACGGGCTCTGAATTCGGGGAGGGGCCCCTGGAAGGTTCTCTGGGAAATATTTCCAGGTGTCCCCTGCAAGAGGGGCACAGCCAGCACTCCTGGGGGCTCTGGGTGGGATGAGTTCAATGTTATCAGTCTCCTCCAGGTCTGGAGAAACCCCTTGTGTTGAGTTATTTAACTATTATTTAACTCTGAATCTGGTTTTCACCACTGGGAATTCTCATCTCACGAGGATTCTCCCCCAAATCTGGTACCTACTGGGGGTACTGGGGGTGCTCTGGGTATTGAAGCTCCCTGCACTGCTGCTGCTGTAGAAATTGAAAATGAACCTTTTATGGTGTCTGAGTTCATGTTAAAAGATAGAAGAGGAAAAAAAACTAAATGCAGGTCTCCAGGTACAAATAGAATTTCCCCAATATTTTTATTTTGCTGTGTTATCAGCTTACACTCAATTCCTCCTTTCCTGGAGATGAGACTCCAATGATATATTTAGAAATAGGATCAGCTGTTAAAAGCCTTTTTTTCCCCTCAAATGCCTGTGCAGAATCTGCTAAAACCCAACTGCATCCTGTTCCTTTAAAACTCCTCTAAAAAGCTCCGGTTAAAAAAGGCCGTTTTTGCAGAAGAAACTATTTGTATCAAATATCATGAGAAAATAAGTGCATCATGACAATTTTGAACATCTTTTATGATTTGATTGTCAGTAACGAGGCCCACAGGAGAGTGATAAATGTGAGGCACGAAAAATATCTATTTCACTTAGATAGCAAATTATGCAACTCAGTGCTTGATAGCACTTGGCAAAATACAAATGTAGTTGAATGGAATTGAAATTGTTGCTCTCTGCCTAAGACACAGGTAATATCACCAGGGGTCCTGTCTTTAGATATTTATAAGAGCTAAGAGTTTAAGTAATAGTAGCAGTAATACAAAATTACCTTTAAACATTGAAAACATTTTTACTTTGTTACAGGGTGTAATTTACACTTTTTCTCTAATGGCTTACAGACTGAAAATGATATACTAATGCAATTTTTCAAATTTAGTTACCTTTTTGTGTTCTAAAATTATGTGCTCTCTCTTCTCCCTGTTTGTCACTTTTCAGATTCCATTTAATTCCACGTTCACGGAGTTTCATAATTTATCTGCTTGTCATAAAAGTTTTCTAGACTTTTAAAAATACCAAACACTCCCAATAAACTCTGACAAAAATGCTTCCAGTTCAAGTTTTAGAAATTTTTCAATTTTGTTTTGAACTATTACCATACATTTTGGTGGTGGGGTGAGATTTTTCATACGGTGACACCAAGCCAGGGAAGGAAAAAATGATCAGAGAAGAGATTCACTCAAACCATTTATATTAACCTGTCTCTTCACTTACAGATTTATATTCCTGCTTATCCTGCATAGAGGGATAGGAAGATAAATATAGGAATGTGCTGGATAGAAATGCCTCAGCACAGGATGGCAAATGAAACTGGGAGAACTTTCAAGATTTAAGAATTCTCCTTCTCCCAAATCATGAAGAAAAGTTTATGTCATTGTCCAATTAAAAAAAAAAAAAAAGTTCATATTAACTGAAGTGTTTAGTTTTGATCGTTTCAAATCACTTTTCCCCAGTGCTGATATTTTTACACGTTCATTTATTTGTTTTATGGGAGTTTTTCCTTCCAATTAACTTGAATTTTGAAACCAAGAGCTGTTTCTACTTAAGCAATGTGAAAACAGACTATTTTGACAGGATGCCTCTTTAAAACTCACAAAATGCAATTTCTCTGCCCGAGCCTTTTCACTCAAATAAATTACGTTTCAATGTGTCACCCAATGAGAGGTTTAATCCATGAAATCACAATTGCTGGGCCCCTCCAATTCCTCCTGTCCCAGCTGAGTCCTTCATGGCCACGACACCAAAACCAGCCCCAGTGTGGCTCCTTCCCAGGACATTTTTGGGTGAAGGATTGAGGGGATGGGGGTTTCTCCAGCCTCATATCGAGGTGATCCCTGGCACATCCTTGTCCTCCTCCCTCTCATTGTGACAACAAACTCATCCTGAACCCTCATCTTGTGTCCACTCAGCTCCCAGGATCCCAAACCCCAGGGACCCCCCTGCTGCTGATTCTGGAGGAATTCAGTGTGGAACACAGACCCTGCAACTGGTAAAGAGGGGGGAAAAAAACTACAGAAAAAAAATCATTAAAAAAAAAAAGATTAATTGCAACAGAGAGAGAAATGCAGGCCCAGAGAAGTGGAAACAGGCTCTGACCATCTGCAGCTGTTCAAAGGCTCAACTCACGGTGCACATGAGAAGAGATGTCACACTCGGAGTTCACAGCCTGATTTTAATGTGCCTAATTCCCTACATTCCCCTAAAAAATTCCATTTGACACAGCATTTTATCCCTTTTGGCACTGCCTTTCGTGGAAGGCTGTTCTGCTCTGTTGCCTTTTTCCCCCTCTCCATGAATTTGCAGCAATAATGGACAATGTTATTGTCAGGTCCTAAAAATCCATCACCTGCACCTTTTATTGCTCTGCAGAACTCGGTCTGGAGTCCAGGGGGGCTTTCAGTTTTCCATATCTGCTGTTCTTATCTTTCTGGGATGCAGTGACACCTTCCTGGGACCTTGGTGGGGCTGGCACTGCGCCAGACGAGGCAGAAAGAGAGGAATTCTCTTCTCATTTTCCATTTCCTTTTCATCTCACTGCAAACTTGTACCAAAAAGATGCCAGAAAGCGAAGCGCTTTAAGGAGCCTAAAAAGCTGATCAGGAATTACTGGGATTAACCAAATTCCTAAAAAATTGTCCTGATGAACACTTGTGAATGAGAAGAGGCAGCAGCATTTTGCTGGGAACGTGTGTACAAGTGCCTAATGCAGTTGTAAATAAGGCATTTAAATGACTTGGGGATCTGCAACCCCTCTGGAACTCTCCTGGGGAAGCTGTTGACAAATTAAAGCTGCTATTGCTACTCTTCCATTAGCTTTTGTGTCCTAAACACATCATTAGGTGGTATTTCATGGCATAAAACTCTTACCTGCTTAAAGATTGATTTGAAATGGAAGACTCTTACAAGGATATACAGTCCCCCTGGGTTGGAGCTGGGAGGATCAGTCGGAATAAATTTATGACTTGCAAATGGTTTTGTTTATTCAGTCTGAAAATGCTTCATTTTCTTAAATATTCTCCTATTTATAAATAAATAATCTGCTGGAAGTGCTCACCAGACTCTTACTATGGACACTTCTGTTTAGTTTGGAGCAGTTTGTTGCACATCTTAAATATTTCAAATTTGGATTCTCTTTTTTTCTTTCAAACCTCATTCCAAGCATCAGGATCCCTCACTCTGCATTTACATTTGTTAGAGCAAAATGCTGCAATATTAATTTTAAAAGAGGACAACAAGGACAATCCAACAAAAAAAAGCTGCTCGAGAGCAGAATAACCAACGATGGGTTTGGTCCAAAGTGTTTTCAACATGAATATCAGCAAGAGAGATTTTGTCCTGCTCGTGGTGTTCTGTTCACAGGAATTCTGCTCCTGTCAGGAAAGGAGAGCATTTCAAAGGCTGCCACTGTCACCAAGACAAATATCTTGAGTTTCCTAAAAAGCATCTCACACTTTCACTTCCATGCCTCTTTCTAAAATAATTTCAGCTAAAAAGTCCACGAGAAGCATCACTTGAAGCTTTGAGGAAAAACAAACAAACCAACCAAACCCCAAACCCATCTCTTTGAAATAACATTTCAGATCCACTTTCAAATTCTTTCCCCCAAACACAAAGGAAATTTTTGAAGTTAAAGCTGAAAATCTGGCTGGAAACCATGTCCTTAAATCAACCTACCTCTCCTTAGCTTTGCAGGGAATCTCACACACTGTACTAATGCCATATGTGCCACAACACACAGGAATAATGGGGTGAGCTGAGGACAGTGGCACTCCAGACTGAGTTCCTCTCAATTCAAGATTTCTTCCTTGCTGTAAGAGGGTAGTTTACAACCCTGCCAAAATGGCACTTCTTTTTTTTTTTTTTTTACTTTTTTTTTTTTTTCTTAAATATACAGAGGGAAAAAAAAAAACACAGCCTGAGAGCACACAACTTCTGGAGAGAAAACTGGGAGAGCTGCTCAAAGTGGGATGTGTACAAATATGTGTAAAGTGGCTAAACCCTGCAGAAGGGAAAGGGAGCACAGTGAGAACCTGACAAGGGCCAGCAGAGCTGCACAGCCCAGAGAGGCTCAGTTTGAACTCTCCAGACCAGCCCAAAACCAAAGCAGGCCGTGAATTTGGAGCCTCCCTCAGTCAGCATTTAGGGATTGCTGAGGTACCAGCAGCAGAGTGGAAAGAACAGCCAGTCTTTGAGACACATGGTACAGAGCATTTGAATTACTCTGTGCAGACTTCAGCAGTTTCAGGTGGTGGGGAAAGAACCAAAGAAATGCTGTTTGATTGTTTCCATCCCCTGGGTTTCTCACCCTCCTGCCTTTCCCCCGGGGGGTTTTGTTCTGAGATCAGAGTCCCCCTGCAAACACCCCGAAAGTTCAGAGCAAGTCAGAGCAGAGGTGGCCCTGGCAGGGCTGGGAACACACAGTCCCACAGACTGATGCTCCCATCAGTCCCATTTCCAACAGCAAAGCACATTCTGGGTCTCAAGCGTCACTTCAACCCAGATTCCCTTTCCACACGAAGCCAGGATTCTGCTCCAATTTACTGTTTGCACGGACAAGCTTCAGTCAAAACTTTGCCTAGATTTGAAGAAATGTTTGATACAATAGTTTCATCCAGCTCCACTTTCAACTGCTGATCTGAAAACCTCTTGTCTCACATTTTTTAACTCGTGTCATTTGATATTCAAGTTTCCTTCAAATCCCGTCTCGTCTGAAGGCAGAATGAAGCTCCCTCCTTTCCTGGGAATGCATAGGTTATGTGACAAGACATACAAACAGTTTTGATCATCAGGAAAATTTACTGCTGCACAATATTGCAGTTTTAATTAGCAGTAAAGTGAAATGAAAACTGTTGTGATGTGATTAGAAGGTGGCTTCACAAACCTGGGAAGGGTCTCTCGCCTGGTGCTTCATCTAATGGCTGGGCTTGCTACATCTATTTATGGCAGCACGAGGGTGCAGGGGATTTGTTGGAAAACTTCAAAGAATTGACAGGAATATATTCAGTTTCTTTGTCTGTCACATGAAGGGTAACTTAACTTTTGTGTTGCACACCTTTTATGGTAAAACGTGGGGGTTTTCTTGCTGCTTAACTGAGCAACACTTTCTGCTTCAATGAGTTTCTTCCTTAAGTTGCTCCTGTAAGGGTTCCCCTGTAAGATTTTATGTGATCCCTCATTAACTTGGGGTCAGAACAGAACATTAACTGGGGAAGCAGGAGCTGGAGCAGAGGAGTGGCTCCATGAGAGCCTTAGTGAGGTCAGTGAGGATGCCCTGGGAGGAAGGATGGAAGGCTGAGACACAGGGCTGCTCATTCCACCCTGATCCACCTGCAAAGGGAGAAAGAGGGACCTCTGAGGAGTCATTTGCTCTCCATAAAACGCTCTGCAGACTCACTTTTCCCACCTCTGTGTCACCTGGGGCAAGAAGTTCACCACACAAAGCTCAGCAAAGTGGTGCTGCCTGGGGCAGACTCGAGCACACTCCTGTTGAGGGGGTGACCTGGCAGGAATGTGGGAGCATCTCCTCCTGTTCCCTGAGGCTGTGGAGTGCCTGGGGAAGTCCTGTGGCCCAAAAAGTGCTCTGTTCAGACAGACTGAGCTGCTGAGCCCTGCTGAGCTGTGCTGCTCTGTGCAGAACTTGAGCTCAGTCAGGCTGGTTCGGGGCAGCAGCCCGAGGGAAAGGATATTGTGCTGTTCTTTGGAGCAGAAGCTGTTGAGAGGTGGGAGGAGCAGGTTGTACTGAGGGAGAAAAGGAGAAAGCCTGACTGTCCCTCTGTGCTGCAGCACCTGAGCTGGGTGAAGCACAAGTGCCTGGGCTGTGAGGAGGGAGGAGGGGACACTGCAGGGACTCAGTGCCACAAACAAATGAGCTCACTCCCAGCTCACTTTTTTTTCTTGTAGTGAACAAAACCCAGCAGAATGAAAGGCAAAGTCTGACTTGCAATCAATCTTCATTAAGAGTCAGATTCTTTCATTGTAGCTCTATAAACAGTATTTTTGTGAATTAAAAATAACATTGTGTTAATTACAGTTCTGCATTACCTTTTTTGTTATGGCATGTTAGGCACACTCCTACTTTGCAGAATGCCAATAACTCTTCACAATTCCCCAGGATTACAGTTCCCTCCCCAGATAAAGGAGCAATCCTTTGAGATGATGGCACATCAAATAAGCCTTGCTGTTTCTATCTCCTCTTCTCCAGCTCTAAAGTCTCCACACTGGAAAAGCAGCTTTTTGGTCATTAAGCTGGGGGGTGGGAATTGAATACAATTCGTCCTGTAGCAGCACAAAGCTGTGTCTGTGTCCTGTGATAGCAAATTCATCTTCTGGGCCCTCACATGCCCTTGGAATGTTGTCCAAGAAACAACAGCCCTGAGAACCAGACTAAGAACCACAGACAGAGAAGGAACCCCAGGGCCAAATGTTGCCTCCCCTCTGCATTTGCCAGGCCCTGAATGAGGGGCAGTGCCCAGCCTGGGCTGCTGGCACCCTGCCCTGAACACAGCAGCAGCAGCTTCCCCCAGGCTTTGGGGGATCCCTGGCTGCATTTTTAAATTTAAAGCTGACAAGAAGTCACCTTCCATCTGCTGCACATGCAGAATATCATCTCTGGAGCCAGGCTCTGAAACAACCTTTCTAAACTGGTGGTAAGGGGCCCCAGGTGCTCAGTGCTCAGGTCAGTGTGTGCTCTGCAGAGCCACATCCCAGTGTTGGGATGCAAATTCCCAAAGAAAGTTAAGAAATCCCCATGTCTGCAAACACTGTTTTGGGCATCTAACCACAGAGATTGTTCCTAACAACGAGATAGCATCAAGACATTACATGTCAGCAGAAATATCCTCTCCTTCTGCCCCAGTCCACTGCATATTCAGATTTCACAGCCCTTTGGTAGGAATTTCCATGACTCATTCCCCAGTAATCCATCTTTCATTGCTTTATTTGTGACACTGCTATAAAAGACTGAAAATCAGAGTTTTTTTTCTTGTGCTTAAGAGGTGAATTCATCATTTCATGCCAAATACATTTGCACAGGATCTCAGACTGCTCAGACACGTGGGTGCATCCCCAGTGCAGGGGGGAAGTGGCCATAAGCACAAATCCATCCAGCCCAGAGTTGCATTGGCTGCAAAGCTTTGCACACACGAGATCTGGAGTGCAGAGGGACCACTGGTGCACAGAAACGCAGTGATAGTTCAATGAATTCCTCAATTGAAGTCACACAGGCTTTTTGCAAATGAATGTTCTTCAACCATCAGAGAGGGGCAGCTCCATGAGCCACTGGGGGAGGGCAGTGAGGGTGCCCAGCAAGGATGGGGGTGTTGGGAACACCTGGACTGACACAACTCCTTCAGATAAACTGCACCTTGCTGGAGAAAGAGCGAGGCACACAGCAACAAATAAGCAAATTTCACAGCAAAAAGCAAGAGGGGAAGAAAGACTGAAAGCAAAAAAAGAAAATTCCCCTACAGGTTTAGCCGATAATGTCAACAAGCATCATTCTTACTGCTCTCTCACTATATGTCAAGTCCTCTATTGCTTCTAATCTGTTGTAAGCTATATTCTCTATAGACAGATATAACACCAGAGGAGAACATTAAGACCACCTATTCATATTTTTTTGACATTTGAAGTACAGTCAGACCTCGGTAGGACTTCAGCTCTGGCACCGAGTGAATCTGTGATCTTATCAAATATGCAATCCCACATAAAGCAACTGCTGAGCTGCACAAGAGTCACATAAATATTAAAGCCTTCAGAATGGGGAACTCATCAAACAAGCTGCCTGCCTGGACAGATGGACAGAAGGACTGAGGAATACAGCAAGCAAACTCCTCCATTTGCACTGGGGGAAGGAAGGACTTTCAGAAATGAGCACACACCAAACCCCCACCTTGGCTACACGTGTGGTCATTGCTGGCTTTTAATCGGGAAAGGCTTCAAGCAGATTTCCCTGGAGTGTGATTCCAAAGGAGAAGATGATAGAGAGGATGTGTTAGGGTGCTGATCAGGGAGCCAATATATTTCAGAGCTGGTAGGAGCCTGCATTTATCCTACAGGGAAAAACACAGGCAGAGAGAAGATGTGTTATTCTGTAAACAGCATCTGAAGGGTATCTGGTGATCAGAGATTGCAGCATTTTCCATCCCCTGCTCATGTGGAGCAGGTGGAGCCATCTTTGACCAAAATTAAAAGGCATTCAAACAAGGCCCATTGTCAAGCAGCCCAGAGAGCTCGAGGAGGCAGCACAGAAACATTGGGTTGTACTTTAGAGAGGAACTCAGCATCTGACACAAACACATCTATTAATTTAGCCCCAAAAGGGAAGGATAATAAGTATTTTCCAGAGAGGAGATGAGAGGCTGAGGTGTCTGAGGTGCTGAATCCCCTCTGCTCCCAGTGACAGGAGTGACTCAAGGAGTGACTGAGGGCCCTTCTGCCCCAGCCCAGGCTCAGGGGTGTCCTGGATGTCCCTCCACAAGTGTCCCCACGGCGTTGAGCTCCACAGGCAGATCTGGCCTTTATCTCAAGGCTCCAGACTGAGCACACCCTGAGCAGCCCGTGCCCCAGGCAGCGCTGGGAAGCGGGTCCCAGCACATCTGGGCAGCTGTTGTGCCCTGGGGAAGGGCTGGCCCCAGCAGTGGCTGGGAGGGACAGCTGGGAGCAGCCTGGCACCACCATCTAGTGGGTGCTGCCTCGCACAGGCTGCGCCTTCCAAGGAGGAAGGGAGAAAAGAGGACAGAGAGCAGAGAAATAAAACATTCTTTATCACTGCTCTTGACAGGTATTATATTGTACTATAGTGCCATTTGTTTAGTTACTGCTACAGCAAGTGCTGTGCAGAAATCTTATAAGCAGCCATATGGCACCTCTGAATGAAAGCCATTATGCTTTTATGAGGAACCCACACTGTCTCTGCAAGGGGAAAGAACCTCCGTTTGCACCAAATGTCATTTTCCTATTCTGAAAGGAAGAAAATATTTCTGACTTTCACTGAACTCCACAACCCTGAGCTGATTCTCCTCTCCTGACAGTGTTTACACAGAGTCTAAACCCACTGGAGGTCTCAAATCCCCACCAGGTATTTCACTACTGACATTTTGCTGTTTCCATCCTCGTGCTTTTCAACTGTGCCATATTAAACAACACTGTCTGCATCTAATATTAGACTCTATAGTTACTAGTTCATTAACATTTTATAATTTACCATCCATTACACTTGACAGCAACTGTCCAGCCATTCTTAGCGCTGCTTTTAAAAAGAATTTTAAAAAGACCCTTAGGAACAGAAAGTTTATTCTCTGAACAGGGTAAAAATAACAAGTCATTAAAAATTCCCAGTACCTGGATGCAATATCTGGGCTGCACCTCTTAAATTAACTCCCTGCTTTTGCCCTGTAGAGCAAAGTTTTTGTGGTGATTGGAAAAAAAAATATTTTCTTCTCCATCACTCTCTGTTTCCAACCCTCCCAATGTCGCATTAAAAGGGGTTTGTTGTGTTCTGGGGATTTGGTTGTTAAACCCTGACGAAGGGTCTGGAACTTGCTGCTTGGGGAGTCACAAGCAGAGGAGTTTGTGCTAAAGGCAGAGCAATATTTCTGCCCCACACACAGGGAACTCAACTTCTCCAAGGCTGTGCATGTTCACAGGCTGCATTTGCATGGCAAATGACTGGGATCCAGGCAGAAAGTGCAGATGCAAATCAGGCACCTAAAGATGAGCACGTTGCCATTAAACACAGCAGTGCCCGGTCCACTTTGGGGTATCTGTGTGTAGATCACATGTATTTGCCTTCTCCTCAAATATATCAACTTAATTATCGAAAGAATTAAAAAAAGCTTCGATAAAACCGCAGAGACATGTTGTTAAAAGTGATCTAAATAATCTCACTTTACTGCTCCAGATAATTAACACTCTTCAGCAGGAACTTTTCCCTAAATATCAGGCTCCTTTTAGGGAGATTTGCCATTTCCCTGCATTCATTATATCCCCCCACTAAAGCGAAGCCATGCACCAGAAATACTGCAGGGATCATGCAGGAGGTAATTGCTGTAATGCTTTGCATATTTATGTTGGAGACCTTTTTATGAAGTGTTACTTTAAAAAAAGAAGGATCAGTTCATCTTTAAAAGGGAGTGATTGATTGCTGCCAGTCAGGCATTCCTTCATTCTTGGCTCCTCTCTTAGGCTCTGTAATAAGTTTTTCAGCAAGCCCAGCCCGCTATTAAAGAACAGCATTCATCATAAGCCAAGCAGAGAGGAGGCAGACTTTGATGGGCACAATACCATATTTCAATCTACAGTGTCCTTTTTGTTCAACTTGATCTGCTGCCTCATTAGCACCAGAGCAAAAATACACAAAGCCTTTTGTAAATATTAATCAGAAACGTACAAAACCCCTCTCCAGACTAAATTACTTATTGTTGGGCTCTCTCCAGGTGATAATATCTGAGTGAGAATTCTGTTTGCCTAAATTGGGGCAGAAAAATGCCTTTTTATGTACATTTTATAGAGCACTCTTACGAGGGTAAGTGTTTTAAATGAATGCATTTCTTCAGTACTTCCCTTTTTCTCCCCATCCCTCCTTCCCAGGGCAGGAACATGCAGCCCTGCTGTCTGTTGGAGGCTGCAGCATTCATCCCAGCAGTACAGGGTTGAAATTCCTCACAGCCAGCTTTATTCCTGGCACTGCTGATTAATATGAGAGTGTTTTTTCATGTTTTCCTGCCGAGCTTAAACTTTATAAATGCGAGGCTGGGACTTAAGACACACTGAATTAACAACACATGCTTTAGGCTGGGAAATACAACAGTCCAGAGCTCCCCAGACTGGTCCCACAGCAGAACCTGGGCTTTTACACCTTAGAAAGTCCCTGTCAGGACAAGGAAGTTCAGGATTTTGTTGCTGTTGTTGATTCTTGTGGGTTTTTGAATTAATTTCCAGCCTTTCTGGGCAAGGTGAGCTTCATCACTGCAGGTGAGGCCCAACCAAATGGAAGTTCCTTGGCCAAAGTTGCCACAAACACAACAGCTTCAGCTTATGAAACCAGTTTGAGTTCTATAATAACTGGTACGAGGCCAAAGCTGAAACTGGGGGAAGCTCAGGCTCAAATCCTGCCTTAGTCAAGCATTCCCTTGAAGTTTGTGATGATGATAACAAGAAGTCAGCTGTAAAAAAGGGATTAGTCACATAACTCCCAAAATCAAAGCTCAAAGGTCACTGTCTCTGGAGTCTCTTTGTTAAACAACTGCTCTCACAAGCAGTTTGCAGAAACAATTTTTATTGCTTTCATTGGGCCCAATTCTGCAAATATTCCTTGGAGGAAAAGTGGGTCCTCAATGAAGTTGTTCCTCCCAGCAAATCAGTTGGTGGGAAGGATCTTCAGAACCAGCCCCCATTACAGCAAATATCAGAGCTGAAAGACTTCNAATGAAGTTGTTCCTCCCAGCAAAGCAGTTCCTTACAGCAAATATCAGAGCTAAAAGGCTGTTGTGCTCTTTTAGCAACATCATTTCAGGTAGAACTCCTGACAAGAAAGGACTGAGCAAGCACTTGTGTGGCATTACCAGCAGGACCATCTGTAAGTGAAATCCAACTCCCAGAGTTCAGTATCTCCTCCCTATTTGGCTGTAAACTTGAGGGGCCACAGACACTGGTTTTGTTCACTTTTATACAACACCCAGCCCAGAACTGGAGCCTCAGGACATGGATTTAAAAAACACCCTTGTGGACATCTGCCCCAAATTCTGCAAGAACATCTCCTGATCCAATCCCAGCTTTCCTTGTGCTTGGATTTGTCTGAAAAGCTGTGCAGTGGAAATAAGCCCTCAAACACCTTGGAACTGTGTGTAGAATCAGTCTGCTCTATTAAACTCTTGGGCTTGGCTGACTGTGTTGGCTGACTTGCTGGTGGCTGTTATTTAGTGCATTTTTACCCCCCTGAGATTGCATTTGAACCCCTCCAAGTGCTGGTCCAGAGGCAGCAGTGAACCCTCTGATAACAAGCCATTCCTTCCCCATCCATCNGGCTGAGCTGCTCAGCCAGGCCTTGGAGAACTGCTCAACCCCTCCAGAGAGGCTTCCAAACTGCCTTGTACTCCAAACCTCCTGTTTTCTTCCTGACAGATAGAGCAGGTTCCTGCTTTAAGCCCATCCCTGCCTTCTAAGCAGAGAAATCCTCAGTTAGGAAGGGCTGAGCATTGGCTTCCAGGAGGACTTGCTCTGCTCTGTAAAAAATGCCCTGCATTAGGTCTTTCTGTACAGCCAAATGCTGTGAAATAAATTAAAAGAGCATGCAATCAGTTCAAAATGACTGTAATTAGGCAATCAAATAGCCATAGGAAGCAGAAATCATCAATGTCTTTAACTAGTTCATTTTGTCCGTGGATTTATTTGTAACGTGTTTTTTTTCTTCTTTAAATAAAACCCTAAGATTATAGTGTAAGATTTAAAAAGGAATAATATCAATTCCCCAGAATCCTTCTCACACACTTCTCAGGGCAGTGTCTGTTAACCCCAGGAATGATGTGAAGTCTCCATGGCCATGGATGGAAAGATCTTCATCCCGTGTGCAGGCTCTGCAAAGCACTGGTGCAAAAACTCTCCCCACACCTACCCAACAGGAGGGGTAACAATATCTGTCAAGTCTGAGCCCAAAGCTTAGGAAAATCCCAGGGTACAATGAAATAAAACTCATCAAGAACACAACCAGGCCGTATCCTTCCTGTAATAAACTGAAGGCAAACAATATGCCCTTCTCCACGTCTCTGCATACCTTTGTAACTGCAGGCTTCCTGCTCAGGAGCTGCCCTGCCAAGAATCATGTATCCTGTGATGACATTTCTCAATAAATAAAGTGACTTCATTATTGAAAAGCTTAACTGTAGTCGTGTGTGCAGTTTTTAATGCAGTACCAGCCCCAAAGTGCTGATGAGAGAAAATCCAGATGCAGGAGACATTCAAGTTGGAGCCAGGACATTTTAAGGGCTGCAAAGTTTCATTAGCTGAGCTGGGGATCGATTGGGAGATTAAAACACTATATTTGTTCATGGTGGAATGGGCTCCTCCACTGGTGTAAATCAGCACAGGGGAATGTAAATCCTTGCTGTAGCTGAGGATCAGGCTCCTGATTTACTGTGTCTTGTTATTCCCCAGCACATGTAAGAAAATGAGGGGGGATTGGGGATATTCACAGGTAGATCACCATCATTTCCCCTCTGGGACTGGAGCTGTTGGTGGGGACTCAGGGATAAGGGTTGGATGGGTTCCAGCTTCATTACTGGGGCCTGATTTGTGGTTAAAACACGTTAAGCCTAAATATTAAGCAAATACATCAGAGCAGGATTTACAGCTGTCCAAGGACACAGTAAACTGTAACACAAGCTCCTCGACTGTATTAAATTTGTATCCCCACAGTTTCTTCTGCAAGGGAATAGAACAAGCAAATCAAGTCATTCCTGGGACACATTAAGGGTAGTCTTGCTATAAATTCCCTCAAACTCAATTGTCTGTGCCCAGACTGGAGCCATCAGCTTCTATTTGAAGCTTTGATATTCTGAAACCTTTCCTTTTTATTATTTTTTTTTTCCCCTGGAAAATCTCAAACAAAGCATATTCTTTTGACTTCCCAGCAACAGAGAGGACAAAGAGGGATTTTCAAGTGAGTCCAAAGGGCGTTGAAGCACCTCCCACCCATCCTGGGCGTTATTGCAAGAACTCCTGGACCTGTTGGAGCGGCTGAATCCCAGCCCAGCCCCGGCACACACGG